>JAOXOE010000765.1:13864090-13890988 GCA_028565055.1 Phoeniculus purpureus | reverse complement strand
CCAGCTGACACCCATTGCCCCTTGTCCTATCACTAGATGACATTGAGAAGAGCCTGGCTCCATCCTTCTGACACCCATCCTTCACACGTTTATAGACGTTAATGAGGCCACCCCTCAGTCTCCTCTTCTCCAAGCTAAAGAGACCCAGCTCCCTCAGTCTCTCCTCATAAGGGAGGTGCTCCACTTCCTTCATCATTCTCGTTGCTCCATGTTAGACAGCTTCACATCCCTCTTGAACTGAGGGGCCCAGAACTGGACACAATATCCAGGCTTCATACTGTGAGCACCTTTGTACTTGCATCGTGTGAAATGAAAGAAGAAAAAAATACTCAGAGGAAATGGGGTAAAGGTGAGAAGTCATGAATTTTGTTGGATTTTTGTGTGATCCCTGGCTCAGCTGTGTTTTGCTGCTGAACCAGACACAAGCGACAGTGGTCCTATCCACCATTGATTCCATTTTAGTTGCTGTTTATTGATTTATGTGTTTGCTCCAGCCGTGCTGGGGCTGGGGATCAGGATCCGCATTCCGGGCGAGCGAGCAGTTGCAGGAGCAGGCATCGCTCGCAGGGCAGGCGCATGAGGGGAGCTGCTGTCGGCAGCTTTCGTCTGAAGGCAGTGTGTGTGCGATGATTGATTGCACCGCAAGCCCTGCTGTTCTGTGCATGCGACACTCCTTGTCTTGGCAACCTCTTGGTAGTTTCCCCACCACCACCCCCTTCTTGCCCGCCCTGCAATGAGACACTGATAAATACAAGAGGGTTCCTTAGCTGTCTGCTGAGGCATTTCGGGGTTTTGTCATCTTTTGTCTTTTTTTCCCTAGCGAGCTCTGAGCCACAGTGGAAGGAAGAAGAGGGAGAAATCAAAAGGGAAGCAGGTGCAGAAGTGTGTTCTTTTGTTTTTCCCCTCCCTCTCAAAATCCAAATTTCACGGGGTTTGACAAATTAAGATTTCTTCTGTTTTTCTTAGCTGGCATTTAGATCCAGCAGAGATGTGTTTACAGGATGCCAACTGTGTCTGTGTACCAGCCAGATGTGGTGCAGTCCCCAAATCAGCAGCTTACCATGGTGCATTATATGGATGAAATAATTGCCTGTGTAATGGGGAGTGCTCAGCGCCTGTAAATGACGGGTGCATCTGTCTCTATCTATTTCTGTTCTCTGCAACCCCTCTCTGTGCTTTAGCCTTACCGAGGGGACAAAAGCTGTAATTCAATGTCTGTTCATCAGGCTCTTGAAGTATCAGGAGAGATGTAGGAGGAGCTCGGAGGTGTTTGTATGATCTATAGCACCAGTGGGATCAAAGCATGCAGCCTTCCAGAACCAGACCAGCTAGAGCATATACCAGCAGTTTCCCAAGGGATTGAGGGGGTCTACATTGTTTTGCACCAACCGATCATCTTGGCTGAGAAATGTCAATGCAAACCACCTGCCCTCAGGGAAATGGTTTCTGTTGCCTGGTTTTGAGAACACAATGTAAATGATTTAGATTCTTTGGGGGAAGGTGAGAGAAACAAAGAGAAGGTGATTTATAAAGGGGTGTAATTTTTTTGCTTCTTTAAGGGGAACTGACCTGCTGAATTAACAATGTTTTGTTCTGCTGAGCGCAACGCAAAAGTTGCTCTTTTGTGGGCTGTGCAGTTAGGTCTAGAAGTCAGGAGCCACGCAGCTTGGTGTTGAGTTGTCTGGTCACGGCTGCTAACGACTCTCCCAGTGCCTTGCAGCAGCAAGAAGAACTCCTGCTTATCTCACCCCTTCCTTTTTCTTCTTTTATACCAAGTTGTTCAATAATTCAGTTTAGGGGGAAAAAAAAAACCCAAAAGCATTTGGAATGACTTATTTTGCCAATCAAAAAATGGAATCAGACCGTGGTGGAGAGGGTGTGTTGAAATGCTATTTTTAGCATGTGAAGGAATACGATGAGACCTTTTTCTTGAAAGGTAAGAGGTGCACAAGTGTAGCCAGACTTCATAAGAATAGAAATCATTGTGCCCTTGCTGATAGATAAAGGTCAGCAGAAAGTATGCAAGGTAACGATAGCGAAAGGGTAGTTTACCGGAAACCGTGAAACCCTGATTTAATGTGCCACAGCAGCGAGGGCTGATGCGGGCAAATAAACCAGATAGAAGTCAAAATGCATTATCAGCCTATCTGTTGTCTGAACACCGGTCACTTTGCAGTTCTCAGAAAAGCTCCAGTTTACAAAAGGGAGCTAGTGAAACTTAGTAAACACCTTTAGACAATCTAACATATTTAAATGTTGTGGGTTTGATTGGGATGCTGTGATTTTTTTGAAAGCATGATTTATTTTTTTAAACCCCTTATTTTTTATCAGTACCTAAATAGCTGGTAGATCTGTTGGGTGGTCTGACATCTTGTTCTCAGTACTGAATTTTAGAGGGTCCTTTTCATCTGTGTGCTAGGATGAAATGAGCACTCTGTTGTTTTTCTATTACAAATGAGTGATAGCTGGTTGGTGCTGGGATAACAAAGTAAGTTAATGTTGGTCATTGATTAACATCATAACTTGGATGTTGTAATACTTTTCTACTCAAGTTAGCTCATGAGGAACTGGTGAGAATAATTTTGTAAGCAACCAAGGGAAGTTTTTGCCCAGAACCAGGGGAACAGAATCACAGAACATTAGGGATTGGAAGGGACCTTAAAAGATCCTCTAGTCCAATCACCCTGTCACAACAGGATCCCCTAGATCAAGTTGCACATATCAAGGAACATATCCAGGCAGGTTTTAAATGTCTCTGGAGAAGAAGACTCCACAACCACCATGGACAGCCCATTCCAATGCTCTGTCACCCTCACTGTGAAGACGTTCCTTCTCATATTTATGTGGAACCTCCTATGTTCCAGCTTACACCCATTGCCCCTTGCAGTTTGCTGTTGCTTAAGAGTTCTTCCCTTGTTGCCTTGAATTACTTGGTCTGTAGCAGGATTTACTTCTTGGCCTTTAGTCTGTGTTACTAAATGTGAGACATCTGGATTCAAAAGTCCTTTGCTGCTGACTTACTTATAAAATGGTCACCAACGTCTCTTTCATGAGAGAAGAGGAATAAGGAGGGACCAAATCCCCATGCCTAAATTCCTGTTCTTGAAGGAAATCTCTGTAGACAATTCATGAGATGTAATGTCCTTACATATAAGAGCAGGATCCTATCACTCCCTTCATGTGTTGATCTTTTTCCAGAGCCAGGTATCTGAACAGTAAATACCTGTTCTGTCAGTGGGACTTGCTGCAGTACAGGTTAATGTTCAGTGGTGGATGACCCATCTACAGTACCCAACACCTGCACAACACCAGCACCTGAGAGATGAAGGGTATTTTGTTAGCACATGTGAGAAACAGAAACATTTGTTTAAGCAGGGTGATTATCTGTGGTTTTCCTGTTCCTCAAACCCACCATAAAAGGGTGGTGGTGGTAAACAGATTCTGCCCAGATATTCGTGGAGCCTTTCCTTTGCTCTGATCTACCCAAAGAGCAGGTCTGGAACTGTTTAAGGCAGCTGTTTAGAGAAGAAGGTTAAGATTAGACTGCCTTTAGAGAATGTTTTGCCTACTTTCTGTTGATTTGTCTTAATTACCTAAACACAAGTGAACTGGGTGGGTGCAAGGAAGTGTGCATTGAAACTCCTGCAGAAGGCAGAGTCCCAAACATCTAGTGTTCCTACTGGAATGACAACAAATAAGTCTTAGTGGAGTGATTCATAAAAGGTTGTAAGTAATATTGTCTACATCTTCACTTTAAAAAAAAAAATATATATAACCTTTTTTGCAGGGTATCTAATTGGGTTATTACAGATTGAAAATCAAAGAAGCTAAAGAGTGTCCGTAGAGCCATCTAGTCCAAGCCTTTGATAAATGATTTTTGTTTTGTGGAGGAGCAGACAGACTCAGCAGAGGCACAACAGGTCATGAGGCACAACTTCTAGTAGATTTAGTGTGAGGAAAACCCTCTACTGAGAATATCTGCTATGTTGCTTAGCTTGTGCCTCCAGAAGTCTCTGGTTAATGTTTCATTTGCAGGTACCTCTGTAACGCTGTCTAGCACTGCAGAGCTATAGCAGAAGGTTTGGAGATAATGTGGACATTACTCTCCTTCCCCTGCCTCTTCTTTTGTGGCATTTTCCAGGGGCTGTAATGAGCAACTCTCCAATCACCTACTTTACTTGTCAAGTCTGTTTTAGGAAGAAGTGTCTCTCCACAAAGTTAAGGGGCATCATATTCACAATAACATCGTCTTGTTATTTTAAAAACTGAGAGCAAAGAGCTCTGTTACTGACAGCAGGGAATATAAAAATACCGTTTAGAGCTATCCAACAGGGTCTGAGGCTGGCAGCAACATTTAGTCTGTGAATCACTTGAAGCAGTAGCCTTGAATCACTCCTGCTAGCTGGGAGATTACTGTTCAGAAGGGGCCAACTCTGATCTTGCTTAGTGAAAGTCATACTGCTGATTTCTGATCAACAGAAGTGCATTTAGGACAAGAATCAGGCCCAGACAATTTCAAAGCCTCACAGGACTGTTGGGTAAGATGCCAGTTCTAGGTGTTCTTTTCTCTCTTCACTTGTACAAGGTGCATTCCTACCCCCAGGCTTATGCAGTAGTGTTTCTGGATGATTACAGTTATTAAAATGCAATGCAACAGAAAGTCCAAGAAAGATCATTACGGGGTCAGGGTAGCCTTTTATTCTGTGTGAAGGAATTTACAACTGAACCAGAGCACAGACCCACAGAGTATGCAGTCAGGATTTGGGAGAATGTTTGTGTATGTCTCTACAGTCATAAGCAGGACATCTGGAAGTCCCTGTGTAAATACTGTGCAATCTATTTTTATTTGCAAGAAATAGCATTTTCTGGTCAAGCAGCCTGTCTGTCAGCTGGCTATTCCTCTCCCACTCCAACCCAGTTTCCATCCCTGGCTCTCTTCAGGTCCTCAGCAAATGTCTTTGTCACAGCTAAGTGACTGCAGTCTGAGAAGGCAGGTAGCAAGATGGGAAATGCTCTTCCATAAAGGAAGGCAAGTCAGAATAAGCTGCTTATTGCAAATTCCTTCTCAAACACATCAACTGTAACAGAAACAAATATCATACTGGCAATACCATGTTTGCATTCACACACCAGCTGTTACTCTTTCCCATGGGGTCTTGTTTTTTAAAAGGCTAGTAAAGGACATTTCTGTTAAGCAACAGACCTGGTCTTATTTCCTATCTTGTCTGCATCTTGTTTTCCTGTGGGACTTGGGATTTTTCATTTAGTGGTGAATGCACTCACATATCGTAGACTCTCTTTCCAGAATGTTTTTTGACAGGCTGACAGTAAAGTGTGGCCCACCCTGTAATTTAAACCAATGTATACTTCTGTTACTGATTATTGGATTATCAGCTTGTGGGTGTTTGAAACTTTATGTTTGACTGAGTGCGGGAGTAATCGACTCACTCAATTTATGAATGACTGTTAATGAATAAACTTCTCTTACTGAAACCAGAATAGAAAAGCTATTCCTGGACCAGAAAAGCTGGTAGATTTTTGGCCTGTAATAAATTGAACGCATAACACAGTATGAGAAGTAAAAATAAAAACATTGCTTAGAGTCAGTTCTGAGCAAGACTTACTGATTTTTTTTTTTTTTTTCTTTTTTCTTGTTTATTCAGTGTAGAAAACAATTTGGTTTCAACACCTCCCTGTTATTGAATTAAGGTATTTTTCAAAAATCCTTAAACTTTGATTTTGGGAAATCTAGACTTCCCCAAACACATTTTGATGCAGTACAATAGCCTCACACATAGCCTGTATATATATGCATATATAGAATTTGTAATGTGTAAACATTTACATTAGAACCTGAAGGAACTGGTTTACCTGGGTTTTGAATGCCCAGAACTTTAAGTATTGTGAGCGCTTACAGATTCTCAGCACAAGTGTAGTGTGGTGCATCAGTGTGCATCATAGAACAGGATCAGCAAGACAAATATATATCAATTTCATTTGCTGAGGCAGTTCAGAGGAGAGCCAGACAGATGCTTTTACTGCCAAGGCCATAGGAAACTCAAGCTTGGAAATGCCTTGTGTATTAAAAAAAAGTAGCATATTTTCCTTTTGCCTTCTGGCTTATTGACGGACAGAACTCCAGAGCATTTATGTAGATTTTAAATTTTAATTTTTTTAATCTCTATACTTCAACATAGTTTAACTAAAGAGTTTATTGTACACAAATATGTTTCCTGTTAGACCACCCCATTGTATTGTGCCGTGCCTTTATACACTTGTGATTAAATGAGACAGGATGGCTGTGAATTAGTTGGTGTTGTGCATTGCCTTTCAGACACTGGTGATTTTAGTTGCTTCTAGAACTTCATTCTTGGTTTACCTAACAGAGAAATATTAATTACTCTGAATTCATATTACACTCTTCCTGTCTTTGATTATGGAATTCTAGAGTAAGTGGGGTTATCTCAGTTTTTATGCCTGGAAGCATTTTAGTATTCAAATGGGAAGAGACTGTTAGTTAGAAAAGTCTGGTGAGTGTCAGCAGTTCTGCTACTGTGCTTCATAAAATAAGTACTACATCAGTGGTGTACACATAAATAAAATCTGTTTTTTGACATCAAACTAGAACGTGAGGCTTTAGTAAAATACAGAAACTCATAAGTAAGGTCCATGCAACTGAAAAGAAGCCTGAGTGATGAGCAGGTAATGAGAGGAGGTTTTTTTTTTCAATTGCACATACCTGGCATCTATCACTTGCTACAGAAGGCTGCGTTATTCGTGCAAATACAGAAGAGCTTCTACCTCCCAGTAATTTATTTTTCATCTCTTTAATACAAAGACTACAAGGAGAGGTGGACCAGAAACAATTCTTTAATGCTAAACCTGCTCTTTCCCCTACCTTAGCCATAATAAGAAACTGACATATCTGAAGCAGTCAAAATGCAGCTGGGTGATGATGGGAGGAATTACAAAAAGCTCCTCACATCTCCTTTGACTTTCACTGAGATTCTGCAAGGGCAGTGTGTTGTAAACGACGTGAAAGAAAAAGTTGGTAAGGAAGGAGGTTATTTGTTTTCTTTTAGTGACTTTAGGCATAGCAAGCGGAGGAGATAGGGTGAGCCCTCCGTGAAAAGGAGTCCCATGGTTTCTCACAGCTAGGCAGTGAAATCATCTCACGGAACTCACCTTAACCTGCAATCTGAGGATGGGGAGGGGGCGAGGGGGGAATATTTACCCCGGCAAATTCAAGTGCAGCGTTCTCAGCCGCCACTAGTTGTCACTTTGCAACCAGCCGGGGTCGGTGTTTTCAGCACTGCGGTTAGCGAGATTGCGGTGCTAATTAAACGGAGTAACTCCCAAAGCCGCGGAAAGTCCCGAGCCCGGGGCTGTGCGATAGCCAGTCTCAGGAAAGCGAGAGGATGCCAAAAGGCAGCTCGAGAGGGCGAAAGGCCGCCGTCCTAAGGCTGAGGCTGTACCTAGGGGCTGTGCCCCGAGCTCGGGGTGGGCACAGTAGGGTAGCCCAGCCTGGCTACACTGTGTGCACACTGTGTGCCCGCGGTGTGCACGCTGCTCCCGTAAAGCCGAGCCTTACCTGAAAAAAACGATGGTCTCCCACACGTAGACTCCGAGTGCGTTGACGTTGCACATTTTTCCAGCTCTCGCTGTTTACTTGTGGCTTTTTTAATGTTTTTTGTACTCCGTGAGGGGTGGGCCGGTGGGGTTGGCCAATGAAGCAACCCGGCACTTGGAGAGACCGGGTGAGGGACCGTCCCGAGGCAGGCTGGGCAGGGGGAAGGTCGGCGGGGCTCCGCTCAGCACCCTGGACAGCGTCGGTGCGCGGCTCCGCTCAGCACCTTGGACAGCGGCGGGGCGCGGGCGCCCGCGGGAGCGGCCGGTCGCTCCGCTCCGCTCCGGCGCTGCCTGGGCTCGTCCCTCCTCTCCGCTCCTCTCCGCTGATGCCCCCGCCACCGCCACTGCAGTGGTGCTCGGGCCGGAGGACCGGGCTCCCCGCACCGAAATCTCCCTTCAGCGGGATCTGGCTCTGGACATCAGGCTGGCGAGAGGGGGAGACCCAGGGGGTGTAGGTTTGCCATCAGGGTGCGGGGGGTGAGGTGGGAGGGGAGACACGACCCTCAACAACCCAGGGCTTTAATCTCCGTTGCTAGCCGGGTGTCTTCCTAATTACATCCACAGGAATCTGTCGGCGTGGAGCCGTGCTGCAGTCCCGGTTGTGCCTCTTTCTTGCCCGCCGTTTGGCTGCTGTTGATTCCTGCTTCCTGGGCTATTTTCCTCCCGAACAAGTTATTGCTGCTGTAGGGAACGTGTCCCATTGCTTGGGGCTAGAGCGGAGGGGAGAGAAGGGGAAGTTTCTTGGGAAGCACTCCCATTGTGCTCAGAGAGAAAGTGGCTCAGTGTCCTCCTAATGCATCTCATTTCCCCTCTGCCCTCTCTCCCCTGCTAGGACTCGCCAGATCTTGGGAGTTTCTTGCTGCATTAATTTACTAAACTAAAAAAAAAAAAAAGGGACCCAAAAAAAAAAGGAGGGGGAGGAGGTGGAGAAGAGGGAAGGCAGAGGGGAGGGGGTAGCTCAGCCTCTCCACCACCCCAAAGCCCTCCTCTTAGCTGCGCTCATTGGTCTCGGGGCTGAAAAAACTACTCTAGGATGTGGTTGGATAAGCGCATGTTGTACAGCAGAAGCTGTTAACCTTTAAAGCGCTGATACGTTTTGGTTTACTTTGGTTTTTTTTAACCCGAATTGCTGTCTTTTTAAGAAGTCTCGCTTGACAGGGCACCGGTAACGGTGCCTTAAGTCTCTATCTCGTGGAAGATCTGCTTGGCTAACAGTTGCTATGTGTTGCTGTGGGCTTTTAAGGAACATCTGTTTTGGTGGGGTCTTTTTGTCTTCGGTTTTCTGTCTCTTTTTCTCTGTTGTAATGTATTTTATTACGTTTTTCCCTTTTACATTTGGTTTTGCAAAGACATTTGGCAAACACCAGAGCCATCAAGGCCAGGGCAGGTAAGGAGCATTTAGCAGTTTCTTATTGCAGCTCCAGCTGTGCTCGCTGGGTGTGGGAGGGGAGGAATCGGCTCCTTAGTCGCTTTGTCAGCGTGTCAATCTGCTAGGCTTTTCATCAACTTCTGAGAATTGAAATTAAAACTGAGCTCTCCTAAATATTGTAGGATTTCTTTATTCTCTCTTGTGGCAGCATCATGGGATTTTCCCTATAAGTTCAGTTTTGTTTACTTGACCTGTGCTTTGTAAAACTCCACACAGCAAAGAGTCGCTTTTAACTCTTTTTCACCTTTTTTATCTCTGTTCAAAGACTTGTCCCCCACGTTGGGAGGGTGGAGGTGAAATGGAGACTGCTTGCTCTGTCACAACTGTAGCCCCCCCAGGCTAGGAAAAAGACAAGTTTTCATTCTCACTCTAGACTGTGTCTCAAAGGACTTTTCTGCCATATGAAACACCATCTGATGATGTCCTCCTCTTATTTGTTTTAAAGCAGTGTGTTTGCTTAGCTAAATGGACAGAAATATCCTTTGAGTTATCATTCAAAAGAAAAGAGAAGAAAGACCTGCTTGGCTCCTAGCCATTGATACAGAAGCAGTTTAATCTGATTTACTCCAGCTACCAGGTCTCAATGTCTAGTTAGATTAATAACAGGCTCTGATTACAACTTGTGGAGATTCCTGGGGACACGATTCCACGCTGCGTTTCCTGCCTGCTGGCTCTTTGCAGTACTTTGTCTCCTGGTATTTATCCCCACATGGATGAGCCTCTGTCACTGTGTTTTTCCAGCCCCCAGTGAGTTGACAGACCGGAGGAGTTGTTCCAAACTGGGAGTGCTAATAGGACTTCAAGAGACAAGTGTTCTCTTCCGTTTTTTCCTGGGAAGGAGGACAAAGAGCAGAAGGCAGAATCACCTCTTAGTGTCTGTGGATTAAATCTAGAGTCTGCTCAGCCTTCTGGTTCCCCTAGAAATTGTCTCTCTAACACGTATGTCTGTCTTGTGCGAGTTCTCCCTTGGTTGTGAGTTTGATCATCTTTATACCAAACGAATCTGGACTTACCTTCTTGGGTCCCCATTTGCTCTGTTCGCACTGCCTGTGCTAGAGGATGGGGTGGCTGTGCATAAGATCAAAAAAGCAGATGAATACTGTGTATGGACCACAAAGCATCTTTTACAGATAAAGATCTTTTCCTGCTGAAAGGTTCCAAAACAGTGTTTCCCTGGGAAAAGTCTTATCTGCTTTGCTGTCTTCTATCCTGGTAGTGATGCTGACCAATTTGTGTGGGCCCAGGGACTTTTCTGCCAGTAATAAACATTTCTTCTCGCTGGAAAGAAACAAAAGTATTATTTGCTTTGGCATTAGGGGAAGTGGAGGCAAAACCAGATTGAAACAGATGCTTTGAGTGGGTCTAGGCGTCATGATGATCTAGGCCAGGGAGTAAAATCAAAAGAAATGTGAGTTTAAGGGATGTGAGATTTGCATATCTCACAAGAAGGACCCCAAAGGTACCTTCTGCATTATGTATTTTGCTATGACTGGAAAACTAATATATTCAGGACTTTCCTTATCTATTTTTTCCCCTGGAGATACTTGCCTCTAGATCTCCTTTATCTCCTGGTGCCAAGGCAGTTGTTGCTTACATGGAGTTGTTATAACATGTGCTACTTGCTCAGAGTAGCTCCAGATCTTTGGAGTTCCCACTCTCTGATTTAACCCAGGCGATTCAAGAAACAGTCAACCAATTCCAACTGAAACTTGGGTTGCCCAACTGAAACTATAGGGATGCCCACTCTGAAGATACCCCCATTAGTTCTGTGCAGTGCCTGATTTTCAGTTACCTTTTGCTGTCCAAGAAGCTAAGGGCAGACAAACTGCAAATCTAATAAGAGCTGGAAGTTGATTTTTATCACTGTTATTGTAAGTAACCCTTGTCATCAGCTACTGGTTGGCAGGTGTCCTCTCCATGAATCTGTCCTGGTTCGCTCTTAGATTGGATTTCTAGCCAGTAGAGTAGTTTACAATTTCTCTCGTTTGCCTTTTTGAAATTAGCATTCTGATGATACAGGTTGACCATGTGCACACCCTTCTGCCTTTCCTAAATAAATTACTGGTTTTCAGTGAGGACAGAGCTCATGAGCACAGCGGTGAGGCACACTCAGTGTTTCTTGGGAATACTAAATTCATTATTGTCAGTTTGCTCTTTGGAGAATGGCTAATGAGGAAACAGTGCCCTGAGAACTTGGATTGTACTTTGCAAGACAGAGATTCAAATTGCTACAGCAGCGCTGCTTGTCTTTGGACGCAGAATTGTTTGAAAAATGTCTTTTTTAATTAAAGTTCAGGAAATATTTACAAAGGATTACATTACATTCAATATATAAATCCCTATTCAATTGATTTCCACATGTAAAAAGCTATTTCTGTGTAAGATGACTCAATGAAATACAACTTTATTAGAAACTTGAGATCCTGGGACATTTTCAATCTATTTTTAAATAATTGGCTGCTAAAAAAACACCATAAAATATGTTTTGAAATGTTTTGTCAAGTTAAGTGTTTTAGAGTTTTTTATTGAAAAGATACACAGATGAGAGAGCAGCCACTGGAACTAATGCAAAGGTTTTTCTGAAGCACACTGGAAATATGGATAAAATCCAAACACTGGTGAAAAGTTTGATAAATTCTGTTTTGATATGCGATGGATCTGTGGAAAACAACCACTGGATAGCTTTGTTTAGGAAATTCAACAGAACTTGCAGACTAAGCTTAGAAGTCTACTTCTATTTTTTGGCTGAAATCCAGACCAGATACCACTGTTGACAGACTTTTCCCCAATTCATTTAAAATTAATGGATATAACCATAGAGAGGGAGACAGAGCTTTTTTTTAGCAACAAAGCTGAATTTGGTTGATACACTGGAGCATATTGAAGTAGCCCATCATGCATGGTATATCCTTAAAAAGTTATCTGCTGGTTTCCTAAGGACTCTTTCCTAGTGGCTGCACTCAGGATGAGAAATTCTGAGAGGAGCAAAACTCCAAGATGTGCTACTGGCAGTCTGACCTCTTGATGGGATGATCCAAAGCTGAAGATACAGAGCAGATGAAAAACAGTTTGCAGGAAGCAGGAGCAAGACAAGTGTCTAGCCACTGCATTTTTCTTTCTTTTAAGCTAGAGGTTGACACTTTAAGCAGGGAAGGTTCTTATGGCCATGCACACCTAGGTTCACTCACCCACACAACATGTTTTTTTGCTGTGTACAATATATGCCTTCTCATAAATGTGTGTAATAGTCAAGTAAGGAGTGTCCTGTATGGAATTGCTGAGGTCTCCATATCCTCCTTTTTCCTTACACACTGTATAGGCTCTCATTTGAAGTGTCCACATGGTGCAGCTGAGTTTACTGTCTTATTTCTACCAGTGCACACAGGCTTTCCCTCCATGTAAGAGCATAGACTCAGTGTGCCAAGTGCCTTAAACATGGAGATTCTTCTCCTAAGCTGTCCTTTACCCACTTATATAGATTGTCCTTGACCTTGACATTCATAGGCAATGTATTGCTTGACAAGTAGATTAGGGGCTGTATTGATTTCTTATCACTGGAAACACCGCCCCTATGTCTAGTGATATCCATGCTCTGATCATAGACTCTTTGGAAGTGGTGTAAAGCCCTGTACTAGGATCACTTCAGGACACACTATATGTTTGCAGAAGGCCAAGTAAACTACTTGTTAAGCATAACCTTCAGGCTTTTCTGACCTGAACTTGTGTTTGCCTCCTGTGTCAGGTGCATGAATCAGACTAAGGCAGTAAACCCTGAAGAAAAGGAAATAAAAAAGAATGGATGGTCATTTTTCCTTTAGCAGTGCTGATTTATTAAGAAATTTCCATGTCTCATATGTCATAGAATTGACTTGAACCGGGAGTAGTCTTGCTGCATATCATGGGCTTGTCGCTGCTGTAATTTATGTAGTATTATGCACTAAAAAATCAGCTTGGACCTTGTGGTCTTTAAAAAAGCACACTGCTGCTTCCATCAGCAGCTTGGTTTGAGGTCATAAGTTAATTATCTACTGACCTGCACAGAATAATTACCAGAGAACACAGAAATATAAAGGTCTTGGGCAGTAAACCTTTATCTTTGTTACATTGCTGTGTGAATGAAAAAATTAGCCAAGGTTACTTTTCTAGCCAGTTTAATCAGAACTTGCCAGGTGCTGAACATCATGGGGTTGTTGGAAAGAATATCTTTTAAGTTTTGCTAAACCCGTTGCTTGTGTCTTAGTTGCTCAGGAAAATAGAGCAATTCTAGCCTGTACCTCGCTGGTGAATGAAAGAAACCATCATTTTGAAGTGAGCAGACTCCAGGTTTTGGGATGCTTACATGTAGGTAGAAACATATGGGGCAGAACTAGAGCAATTCACATCAATGGTTTCATTCCTGCTGTGGTGAGGGGGTGGAACTAGGTGATCTTTTGAGGTCTCTTCCAATTCCTAATGTTCTGTGATTCTGTGATTCCTGTCATGAATTAAAAAAACTTGACATGTAAGAAGAGAAAGAGGGAAACAAATATGTTTCATACTTTCATTGCTTCATTGGTCTTGTGAATTTAATAGACTGTGCGTGTGAGACACCAAGGATTGGAACCCTTTAGAGGAAAATTTTGGCTGTGAACAGTGGACTTAGGAAGCGAATCAGGATCTAAGGTCCAACGATGCTGAAGTTGCCTCTCAGTGTCCAAGTGGTTGGATTCTGAAACGCCCTCTTACATGCCCAAATTACCTCACAAGAAAGATCATGAATCATAATTTATCTTCTGGAGTGAAAGAAATAAGCTGCAGGATTCTCTTACACCTTATTTTGTTTGTTTGTTGGTGTTTCAGTTGTTTATTTTTGTCAATGGAAATATTTGCATGTCAGACAGCTAGAGGATAAAAAGCTCTGTAGGATCCCTCTTTAAATTAATAAATTCTAATTCTCCATCCAGTTTAACAAAGGATTCTTACTCTGAAGGAGGGGTATAGAACTGCTCTTCTCTTGTTAACAATCCTGGTTTCCAATGCACCAGCAAGTGCTGACAACAGGGTAGGTTTCACACTGCTTTAGCAGACAAAAGGTCTTTTCACCCATGTGAGATGCCTTCAGTTTTGATAGCTGAGATGTAATGTATCAGTAGGGGCCTCTCAGGTAGAACGTGTTTCTTGCTTCAGTATCACAGTGCTCTTGAATAAACCAAGTTAGTGGATGCACTTTGAGATGATTTTACTCATGCAAAGTGACAGCTCTGGCTGCTTCACTGCCACCCAAAGCAGTGGGGTGAACAGTGATTCTGAGATCATTAGGCAAAAGACTTAGCCAGCAGTATTTTGCTGTGTTTGATACTATGGCCCTGCAAAATTTGCTTGAACATCACTGATTTGAGCTACTTGTTCGTTCTTCATTAAAGCATCTTGTATTTACTGCTCTTATTCAGGCAGAGTTGATGTAGGGTTGGGTTGCTAAGGGCACTTCTGCAGCAGGTTTACTGGTAACTGTTTCTGGAAATCCTACTGGAGGTGAAAGGTACCATTTGTAACTCTCAGCTGGAATGTGTGTGTGTTGAGATGCTGCTTCATCTCCGAGATCCTTGCCTCGGGTGCAGTATCTCATGCCTCAGGTGGAAGAGAGAACAGAGATTTTAACGCCTTTGCTAAGTAGCTTGTTATAGCCTTGGGCTAGATATTTGCAGCTTGCTAAGTTAAACCCTATGACAGCTACAAGCCTTTTTTCATGCTATCTCTCATCCTACAGTTTAGCGAGGGCTTCAACAAAATTTCCCTCACTGATGGGCTGAGAAGTTTGTTCAGAGGGCTCTTTATTCCATGTGTGGTACTACTGATTAACCAGAAGGGTATGGACAGCACGGACTGCTCATTGGATTCAGCAAAAGGAATTTGGCATCTTCGCTGACTTGTCCTCTGCCAAACCTTAATGAAGGGAACATTCCTGTTTGACACAATCTTGTACATGCTTGACTTGATCATAGCACTTAATGAGGCTTCTTCTCTAAATGACTGCCACCACTAATGAACAGAATCTTGATTTTCCTCAGATACTAATGATTAATGACCTTTCTCTTCCACAACGAGCATTCCTAAAAGCGTGTGTTGGAGAAGGACACTGAATCTCCTAGTCCATAAACTTTTGCCTTAACTGTGAGACTGCCTTTTGCTACCAGAATAAAAATTTTCACCCCTCTTCAAAAAAATAAAATAGTGGTGGGTTGTGATGGCTTGAGGCAGTCAGCTTGTGTGTCTATGGCTCAGCCAGTGCAAAGGCACTAAAGTGCTGCTGGGTACAAGTTTTGCTGTGTCGTTCTGTTGCTGCTTTCACCTGCTGCATGTCTGGCAAAGGTGAATCACAGAACATTAGAGACTGGAAGGGACCACAAAAGATCGTCTAGTCCAATCTCCCCACCACAACAGGATCACCTAGATCAAGTCGCATAAGAACATGTCCAGGTGGGTTTTAAATGTCTCCAGAAAGTTGCAGTACCTTTGTAATTTCCTGCTAAGCATCAATGACCTGTATTTATTAAAAGGCATGGAAGCATAAATCCCAGGATATAGACAGAATGGATTCTCTTGGTAAAAAATAAGCTAGTTCTGCTTTTGTGGGGGTTTTTTTCCAGAGCATCCATACAATTTTCACGGTAAAAAATGGGAGTGTTACCATGCATTCCTTTTGGCAAAGTCAGAGAAAAGAAATTGCAGCCCGCTCATGCTATTGCACCACGCCAGCACTTTCTGTAGCTTTCCCTCCCCATAAAAATGGTTCTGTACAAGGCAATTGACTTGGACAGAAGTGATTTATGTAGGCTGTGCATAGAGAAAAGGCTTTGTTAGGTTTCAAGGAAGACATGGAACGCTGAGGGTGAGAAACAGCTTGGCTGAGACATGGGGAATCACAATCCTCTCATTAAATCTCCACGCCTGTGACCAGACATGGCCTCACTTTGCATTTGCTGCTTGATTACCGCATCTATGAAGCTGTCATCTGGAAATAAAAGGTAGTAAATCAGATCAATGGCATCTTTCAATGAGACCTGAAGAAGGTTGTGATGTTGTATTCTCCTCGGGCTCATCTGAATGTGACAGATGCTAAAACCTGTCCACGCACATTTCTGCTTTCACATGGAGGTGCAAATATAACTCAACTTTGTGACTTCTCGTGCATGGTGTCATGGTCTGGGAGAGGCTTCTCGTGAAAAGAAATTTCCCTCTGTCTGGTAAGTTATTCATGGGAAAATCAACCCTTTCAACTGGTGGAGAACTTGATGCCATCTTTGTTTGTTTCTTTTGGATTATACCACCTTGGGCTGTGATAGGGAGAGTAAAGCAGGGAGTAGTGTTGGATTGAAGGGGTCTAATTCAAAGCAGGGGAGAAACAGAAATGTGGTGACTGTCTCCCGACTTCTATGCGGACAAAAAATATTGGAGATATTTCTGATGTTGCATTCTTTGTATTGAGATTATTTGAAAGGGAAAACTCTGTCAAAGGGCTGGAGCTTAGTCACTGGGTTGAGTTGTTGAGAGCTTTATTATATAGACACCAGTTATTCTAATGCATTTGGACTTCAAGAGCTGTCTGAATTTTGTGTGATGGAATGAATAGAATATTATACCATACATACACACACATGTGAATATCATAATATCATATTTGAGTGTGTGTGTGTATATATGTAACAGCTAAAAACACCTGCATGAACTTTCTGGATAGAAAATGAAGCTGGAACCTAACATTTTTTGTCTTTCTGATGTGTGTTGTGCATCCTAAGAATGTGCCCATGCAGCTGTCTAATTCCAACCGAGTAGCTATCTGTGAGAATTTCTATGAGATTATGGGAAAGGAGACTTTTCAAGGACTCATGACTCTTCTCAGTTGGACAGCTTTCATTGGAAAGTGTAAGGGGAACATCTCCAAGGGCTACTGAGTCTAAATCTTCACTTGGAATTACTGGAAACACATTCGTGCCTACAGAAATTATACAGAGGGATGCTTTTTCCTTTAGCATTGGTAGAACAAAGTCTTTTCTTTAAGGTTGTTTTATCTTTGTGGAAATTTAAGGAGAAATCCAGGCTAGAAAATGGCCATAACAGCAGGAGATAGACAAAGTAATAAATGAAAAACAATGTTGGCCCAACAGCCTTCAGGCCCTTAGGAGTATAGGCTCTGCTCCTGGGGCTGGGTGATGTGGTGTATTGCTCTACACATTCTAGTTAACATTACATCAGGTATCTATAAGAGGGTGTGTCTGTGCTCCTATATAAAACCTGAGACCTGTGGGACCTTGTCTGTTAAACAGTCTGTTGGCCCAATAAAAAGGCTCACGTGGCTGTGCTGGATGTTAGAAATCAATAAAGCTGCGCCTCCCTCATCCTAGGAGAAGAAGAGAAAGCTCAGGGGACTGATTAAGTTCTCTTTGCTGGCAAAGCTGCTGCATCCTGAAACATGTTAAAGAAACCCATGTGTCTACAGGTAGTTCTGCGTCTAATTCCAATTTTAAAAGATGATTGCCATACGCTAAAAGCACCTTGATTACAAGCAGCCTATTCACTGTAAACACGCAGCCTGTAGTGAGAATTAAAATTTATTAAATAAGTGGTTTTGGATTAGTACGACGAGCTGCCAGAGTGAACTGTCATTGGCCAGATCTTCTTGATGACTCTGTGTCTAAACTCACCCATTTACCATCACAGCCACAGAAGGAGCAATTTGCTTATGGGGTATTTTAATAAACCAGATAACATACGTACTCCTTTACACTTGACTTGACACGCTCAAGAGTGTTTTATTTTCTGTTTGAAGCCCTCAGTGATGTCAGCTGGTCAGGCTCTCCCCTGGGGCCGGTGGATCCGGGAAGGACAATCCCAGCTGTCTTCCAGTTGTCTCTTTGGAAAGCACGAGTGTTGGGCTGTGGGGTGTATTGGACAGAAAACCAAGTCTGTAGGCAGCCAAAGGCTTTGGTGGTGATTGGGGGCTTCTAACAGGGACCAGCACTTCCTGCTGTTTGGGACTTGTGGTATCTCTGAATACTGCTGTCACTGAGAAGTCAGAGTGCAGACTTGGAGGGGTTTGGCTGTGAAGGTGCAGGGGGTTTTGTGCAGTTGGCTATTCTCCTAGCCCTCGTGCTGTTGAAAGCAGGTGAACCTGTGTGAAGAGTCAGGTCTGCCCCTAAATGCTCCTTAAGAATTTGGTCTAGAGTATCACAGAGGGCCAGGCTAAGAAGGAAACCAGAGCTGCTTCAGGCTGATGTGTATTTCCAAGGACCACACTGGAAGGATCATGCAAATGGAAATGCACACGCACCCTCACAATTTCAAGTCTATATGCTCTAGTATTTTCTTTGCATAGGTTTCTCAATGAGCAACAACATATTCCAACCCCCCCCCCACCTGCCCCAGAAATGGAGAGGCAGTTTGTTGATTTATGCTGCCCAGTAAATTACTTAGGTGAAACTTTATGCACATGATTTGTGCAATTCCCAATTCCCACTCCCATAGGAGCAGAAGGAGGGAGAAAAGGCAAACCTGCCTTTTTGGTAAGATGGGAGTTAATCACTTTAATTTGCAATCTTCAAAGGAGTTGCTAATAAGTGTTTGTCTTCTTTTTCCCTCCCACTCCTTTCCCCTAGGAACTAGTGAGAGACACAGACAACACTGATCACAGAAACAAAATTGTAAAAGGAGAGAAGACATCCCCAGTGGAAACTCTTTAATCTGTCTCTGGAAAGGGCAATTTGTGTTAATAGGAAAAAACTGTAACATTTAATATTAATTATAAGGATTTGGGGAGGAGCGTGTGAAGGATGGAGGCAGAGAACAGACTGGAGGGAAGGAAGGATCTGATTGCAACGGTCTTGCTGCAGTAGGAAACAGAGCAACCAGATGAGCTCGATCTCTTTCATTCTAGAAGCAGAGAAGCTTCACGTGCTGCAGGCAGACCCAGTTTCTCAGTTTATTCGTGTTGGGGTTGTGGGAGATTGCTGAGTTCAGCCAGCAAATAATGTGTATAAGAGATGAGAAGACAGTATGTGGGTTGGATTTCATGGCATGGAAGTCTCTGTTTACTTGGACTTGAGCATCTTGACCCACGCAATCTTAGCACATTAGAAGCACAAAGTAAGTCCAGCTTTAGCCTAGAATTAGGTCTCAAGCAGGTGCCAGTAATAGATACCAAGGCAGGAGAGAATAAAGAGGGCAGGATTCAATGCACTGCCTGAACTATCCCATAGGATTTCTAGAGAAACACGTGTGACAAGCCACATGGTGTAAGATAAAAATCCCAGCGTTCAACAGAATGATGTGGGCAGCTGAACTGGGCTGTCAAAGAGCATCACAGGAACAGAGCAAAGGTGGAATAATGTTTCTGAATGTAGCAGTAACTTGTCTCATGCTCATCTCTTGCATGCTTGAATTAGTGCAGCCCTATCAGTTTCAGCTCTTGCTTCTGCTGCTCATGTGAACATTGCATTTGGTTCCCATTTCTTTCCTCCAGAGTGTGATAAAAAGATGATAGGAGATTTAATTTCCAGAAAGGGACACCCAGACAGGCAGCAGGATGCCAGCTGTTGGGTAGATTAATGTGTGAAGACTTCCTATCAGACGTTTAGAGTCTGTTATAGATAAGCAATTTTTCTTAAAAAAATAAAAATACACATAAATGTCCCTTTGCCAATGAAGCATCTTAGTGCTGTTGCATTATGAGCAGGATGAACACGAGCTGGATTTCATCTGACCTTTAAATTACCTCCACTTTATCAGTTCCATTTTATCAGCAGCTCTTTAGAGAATGAGGTCCTACTTGGAATTAATAGATCCTTTCATCGCAGGAACCTGACACAGGCCTGTGAATAGCCCAGCCTGAGAGTGGGTTTTTTTCAGAAGAGATCACATCTGGAGCAGAAGAGGAGAGCACTGACGTGTGGGAAGGGTGCTTAATGCAGGGTTGGTTTTGCCCTGGTTTGCCCTTGTTGCATATAGAAGAAAATTCATCACAGGCAAACAGTGACAGTGGGGATCCAAATACTTTCATGTCTGTACTGCAGACCTGGTGGGGGTCAGAGGATGGACTATCTTCATGGCATCCAAGAATGAAGGAAAGGAACTTTCTAAATTCTTGAGGTAGGAATCAAATAGCTAGGCATGTGAAGAGGCTGGAACTGGGGGTTGACAGGGAATGATACTGGAAGGTTTTGTTTTCTGTGGGGCCAAGTGCCAACTGACTTCTATTACATCTCAGCAAGGATGACTTCTGCAGTGAAGGTGCTTGCACAGGGGAGAAAAGGTGAACAGCCAAGTGCAGTAGCCCTTGCAGTGAAGTGGTTTCCTAGAGAGGAGCATGAGGCATGCAGGGTCTCTCTTCCTCTCAAGCTTTGCTTTATCTCTTGTTGGCACAAATCTTGAGGCATAAACAGAACCCGGGAAACACTGGGGTTTTTGCCACTGTGTTCATATAGCTGATCTGGTCTAAGGCATTGTGGTAAATACAACTTCATTCTCACAGAGAGATTGTTTCCGGGGGATGAGGTGATGCAGGGATGCTCACAAGGATCAGGCTTGCTTACCTGGCCTCAGTGGAGCTGAGAATACATTCCGTGCTTGTGCTGATGTTAAATTTCTGTGGTCTGATCAGAGACAGGTCTTGGGACCTGGGAAAACAGAAAGGATATGAGAGGCTGGCATGGATTTCCAGCACAAAGTTGCTTCATACTTAGCTGAATGCTTTTGCTGACTGACCTTTGTTTTGTGATTAATCACTGCTGTATGCATGAGGAGATGGTTTTTGTTATCTAGACTGAGCTTTGCCATATCAGTTCCTATCAGCCTCATCTAAGTATAACTTCAAGTTGGTGTTTTTCAGTTGTACTACCAGGAAACTCCAGAGTGAATCATGATTGTACTGCCATGTGTTTTCCTTTCACAGTCATTTTCAGTCTGATCTATGTATTTATATAGTAAGATGTCATTTCTCTGGTTGTCCATCCCACTGGGATCACCTTTGGGCTGTTTTAAACGATGCTACCTCTGCGTTTGGTGAGGAAAGTGGAGTTTTACAATGAGTAAATATTCTGTTGATAGTAGTTAATCTCCTTGTTTAAAAAAAAAAAGATCCATTTTGTCTTCTAGTTTAATGATAAATTGCAGTGATTCATCAGGGAAGGAGGGTTTATTAATAGAGAGGATAATAAATGGATTGTGGAGAGATAGGGGGAAATAGTTTTGTCAAATAAGGGGCTTAGGGGAAAAAAAAAAGGCAGAGTGTGAAGTCAGAACTGAGAGCTTCAGACTCATTATCTCTTTGTACCCCACACATCACTACAAGGACTGTCTCTCCTTGCTATCTTAGGTTGGACTTATACTGTAAATTGAAGATAAATACCTGGGGATCCCCTCTGTGTCTTTGAGGTCTGTGAAAAAGTCACCAGATCCAGAACAGGCACGAAAATATACTGAGAGTATTTTGAAGAACACTGAAACCATCTATAAATTTGGGTTGAATTAATGGAATTGTTTCTGAGAAAATCGCAAATTATAAGTTGAAAAATATCAAGTACTTAATATTTGGTGTAGGAAATAGAATAAGTAATTCCAGGGTTTCCAGTTTGTAGAGATGGTGCAGGCAAAATCACCCATGCGGTTATTTCCCTCCAGTACCACGAAGTCTGGTTTTGTTTCAGCAAACAAAGAAGCAAAGATTTGATAAGATTCGTGTGCTGCCTCTTTTCTGTTTGCCTGTCTCTTTCATGTTTCTAGCAGCTAAACCAGTTTCCCAACACCCAACTGTTTTCCAAGCCCCAGTGCTAGTTGTGACCTGGTAAACTGGTGCTAGCCCGGCGTTTCTGCCTGCTATGCTTGTGAACTGATGAGTGATCCTCCTGATGCTAGTTAACAAACAGTTATTAATCATGCTTGCTTTCCGTCTCCTCTGACAGAAGGGAAAGGTTGGGAGGTGCAGAACTTTGCTTCTTTTTGCCTCTGAGGAGAGGAGAAGATGGGTCAGAGAGAGGCATCACCTGCTGCCGCATGGGAAAGCTACTGATGTGTGTGATGCTATTTAAAGAAATGTAGATTAGAAGTGGGAGGGAGAGGGAAAATCCTTCTATTAATGAACCATTAGTGCTGGCAAAAGTCAAATCATATTGCTCCTCAGAAAAGCACTGTCGAGCTGGATTTACTGTTAGCTGTAATTAGGGCCAAACCAGGATGGAGTGTGATACAAGCAGAGAGAAAAGGTGGTCTGTTCAAAGCCTAATTCCTCAGGTCGAGAAGTGGCTTTTTCACCAAAAATGTAAGATTCCCATGCTGTTGTATGATCCCAAGAGCCTTGCTCTGCTTGCTGGCTGGCTGTAGATCAGAGACACTGGCAGGGAGAAAGTGGTTGGATCATAGAATCATTAAGGTTGGAAGAGACCTCCAGGACCATCCAGTTGAACCATGAATCCTATCCCACTCTGCCCATTCCCACCACATTCCCTAGGGCCACATCTAGCTGTTTTTGAACACCTCCAGAGACAGCGACTCCACCATCTCCCTGGTCACCTGTTCCAATCCCTGACCACTCTGTTAGTGAATAGATTTTTTCTGATCTGGATATGTTCCTGTATGACTTGGTCTAGGTGATCCTGCTCTGGCAGGGGGATTGGACTAGATGACTTTTTGAGGTCCCTTCCAATCCCTAGTGATTCTATGATTCTGTGATCTCCAATGTAATCTTCCTCTGACACATCTTGAGGCCATTTCCTCTTGTCCTAGCACCAAGACTTGGGAGAAGAGACCGACCTCCACCTCTCTACAAGCTCCTTTCAGGTGGTTATATAGAGCAATAAGGTCTCCCCTCAGCCTCTTCTCCAGACTAAACAACCCCAGTTCCTTCAGTCACTCCTCATAACCTCTGCTCTTTAGCCCTTTCACTATCTTCACTGCCCTTCTTTGGACCTGCTCCAACATCTCAATGTCCTCTTTGTACTGAGGTGCCCCAAACTGAACCCTGTACTTGAGATGAGGCCTCTCTAGTGCTGAGTGCAGGGAAATTGGAAGGGTTTTGAGCAGGACTGATGGGAGACAGGGTGCCTGGACAAGTATTTATGCTGTCACTGAGATTGCACCTGGACCTACACTGGTGAGGTGCATGTACATCTTCATCTAGGCACGTGGAGCAAGCAGCAACCCTAGCTCTGGAAAGCGTTCACAGGCTGGCAGATGTCAGTGTTGGACACTTCAGTGAAAAAGAAGAGCCTTGTGTGGAAGTGATCTCAAGGGTCAGCTGCAGCTCCTGTTGGATATCAGGCTGCTTTCCAGCGAGGCTCTGCTCTGCTGGACTTCGGTTGGGTGCTTAGTTGCCCCACTATGAAGCAGTGAGAAGAAGAGCAGAACCTCTCACAGCAGGGCAGTATGTTTAGGCTTCATTTGCCTGAGCTGAGGAGCCCTGGCTGAGCTGCCAGCAAAGGTGTCCTTTGCAGAAGCAGATGCAAAAGGGAGAAGAAACAGGTTCCCCGGGGAAAACCGCGTTTAGTCCAGTGCCCAGTAGAGTCTCTGAAGACTGCAGCTAGTTGCAAAAGCTTTTGTCTCTGCCTCTTCAAATGCAGATGCCCGAGGGTTTTCTTTGAAAGAGGCCTTTTGGTGTCTTCCCTTCAAGTGCCAGGAATTGTGTGTTTGAGCCACAGGTGGCCAGTTTGGAGTCAGAGCAGTGTGTTTGTAGGGGCTGCGCAATTTGAATCTCCTGCAGTAGAGAGGAAACATCAGAGATATTTAAGGTTTATCTGCGCTGGGATGTGGCCCCGACTTTGAAACCACAGCACAAATTTAAACTGCTGTCATCAAAGTAGTACAAACCTCGCTGTGGAGATTCACAGCTGGCTTTAAAAGTGTCGGGCTTTATTTTCTTTTAATGTAAGTTATTGATCACAGTGTAATCAGTTTAGTTCAGTTTAAATATTCTTGAGTTTTGCAGCGTCTCTTTAAAGTGTATTTAAAGCAAATAAGGCAATAAACACTTCAGCTGGTATCACAGAATCACAGAACATTAGGGATTGGAAGGGACTCGAAAGATCATCTAGTCCAATCCCCCTACCACAGCAGGATCCCCTAGATCAAGTCACACGGGAACATATCTAGGTGGATTTTAAACATCTCCAGAGAAGGAGACTCCATCACCCCCCTGGCAGCTTGTTCCAGTGCTCTGTCACCCTCACCATGAAGAACTTCCTTCTCATATTTATGTGGAACATCTTGTGTTCCAGCTTACACTCATTGCTTCTTGTCCTATCATTAGATGCCACTGAGCAGAGCCTGGCTCCATTCTGCTGCCACCCACCCTTCACATATTTATAAAAAATACTGAGGTCACCCCTTGTGTCATTCCTTATCTCCCATGCCATCAGTTTGCAGTTATACTCTTCATCTTGCAAATCTAGTTCACACTGTGCTGTGGAAATGTCTAACCATCCCTTTACGTCTCCTCAGACCCTCAGCCCAATGGTCAGCCAAGGGCATGGCAGTTGGAAAGCTCTGCAAGAACTCCCTGGCTTTGCTGAGCCTCAGTAGATGTCCTCAGGCTGGTTTGAAATCCTCTGCAGAACTCTGGTGCTTTCTGTTCCTTGGCTGATCCTACAGCAGTTGTTATGAGCCAGAGAAAGGTTTCCAACAGTATCACAAATGGATGCTTGTGGGAGAGCTGAGAGAACAGGGTAAGGGCTTCCAACAGTTTGCAGCTCAGCAGCTGCTTAAACCAGACATAGTATCTTTGTCTTGGTGGGACGTTGTTCTCCTGAACTTTTCCAGGTACCTTCTGAATCCTGATAGGCACTTGGCATCCTGAACCTCCTGGGGCAAGTGGTCTCATAACTTAAAGTGCTGTGCAAAGCTTCTCCTCTCATCTCCTATGAACCAGCCACTTGCTAGTCCATATGATGCCACTTTGTACCCTGGGAGAGATGGTGAACAATTTCCCCCTTTACGTTGCTCAGTGTTATAAATTTCACACTCTGGATCCGCTCTCTCTTTTCTGCTGAGTGCTGCTTAGATATTTTTTGTGCAGAGGCTCGAGAGGCTCAGTAAGACTGCAGAAAGTGGGTTGGAAAAGGGCACTTGGCCAGAGCCAGTGTTGTGCAGTGCTGTACAGCCTGGGTGGGAGATTTCTCCTCTTATCTTTCCTTCTCATCTCAGCCTTCCTCATCAGGAGGCAGCTGCTTTGAGCTGCACAGAGCCTGTGTGCCGGTAACCAGCCCTGATGGGAGTAGCCAGGAGGCGTAGGGGTACCTTCTATCCACACATTGAGAGAGGGAAGGGAATGTCTCTGTTGAGCAGAAAGAACAAAGCACTCTCCCATTAAAGCTTGGCACCCCATGAAGTGACAGAAACATGTACAATCTTGTTCCTTTCAATGAGTGATTGAACCAAGTTCTCGTGCTGCTCTCACTGGCACCGTGACCTGATTTTACACCATCACAGTGGCTGGTGGGCCTTTATGGATACCCTACACATCCATAAGGCTACTCAATAACCTATGTGCTTTCATGTGTACAGCCCCCATTGCTGTCACAGCCAAATGCCTTCTGCAGTATGTCCCAGAAGCATCTGGCACAGCCCCCTACCTTACTCCTGTCCTTCAGAGGAGGCTTACAGGGACCTGGACCCTGTGGCTAAGAGAGAGGCTGGTAATAATAGAGGTGTGGCAGAGTTTAGTAGAAGGAGTCTTTTTCACAACAGATTTTTCCATGGGTGAGGAATATGCTTGTGACATGAACGGCATACTGTCCCCTATCTGCCTCCTTCGTGAGTATCAAGCCTCTCAAAGCCCAGCCTGGTAACTGCACAATACCTCTGACAGCTCCATGTGATGGAAATTCTCATCATGGAGGTAAAGAAATACGGTTGCAGGTGTCAGCTTCAACAGAGATGTTGGTATGCAGCTGAGCTCCCTCAGTGCTACTGAAATACTGTATTTTCTCAGCAGATAAATGCTAGAATTTGAAAAATTCTACTGAAGAGCGTGGCACAGCTTCACAGTGACTGACAAACCCCCTGCTTTAAACAGACAGTATGTGTATCAGGGAAATACAGAGTTCATAAACCTTATTGAACTAGTTAGGTTGTCTTCCTGGTCTTGCACCAGCTGAACCCAACTGTATAAAGCAGCACACACATCTCAGCGCTTGTATCATGCGTTGTGCTTAGAGACACCGGCCTGTCTCCATAGAAGTGGATTTGGAGGAAGTGGCTGTCTCAGTTGAACCTCAAGTGTGAATAGAAACTGCTGTAGAAATGGTCTCTTGGCTGAACTGGAAAGAAGTGAGTGGTTTGCAGAAATATTTCTCCTATACCTCATTGCAGTCTTTCTCTGAGCTTCTGGCTCGGAGGGGCCTCAGAGAGGAATGGGGGTGTGCCATGGGAGGGAGGTTCAGTGGAATTTCCCATAGTAATGTTGCTGAACTCCTATATTTGAAGGAATGATTTTTTCATCATGACCAAGAGCATGTTCATGGCATCAGAGTACCCAGACACCTTCACAGAGGATTTATGACACTGTCTGCCCTATGATTTGTCCTTCATTATCCTAAACCTGCAGGGTTTGACTTCACAAGGAACAGTCTTAGCAACTGAGAAAACTTGTTCAGATCTACTACTCTGTTGCAAGGCTCTGACCCATGGCAGATGATGGGACAGCAGCACAGATTCTTTGGCTGACAGAGTCTTGTGGTACTATGGAATAAGTGTAGAGTCTTGCGTCTGGGCAAGAACAACCCCAAGTACCAGTATTGGTTAGTGACTGAGCTGTTGGAGAGCAGTGTAGGAGAAAGGGACCTGGGGGTCCTGGTGGACAGCAGGATGACCATGAGCCA
>JAOXOE010000765.1:13761174-13863990 GCA_028565055.1 Phoeniculus purpureus | reverse complement strand
CCTTTTACAGACGTCCCGGGAGCAGGGGGGATGGGACAGGAGGGTCCAGTATTCCGACCCCGGAGCCGCCCTGTGCCTCCATCCCCGATGCTTAAAACGACCCCGCCGGCTCCTCCCCCTAGCACCAGGCAGCGCCCGCTCCGCACCCCCCCATCTACGTCCCCCCACCCCGCAGACACCCCCTCCTCGGCTCCCCCGTGCCCAGACCCACCGGCATGGCGGAGCAGCGGCTCGCGGCGCGGAGGAAGGGGCGGGCCCGACCCGCCAGGCCCCGCCAGGCCTCCGCCGGGCTCCGAGCACCGCAGTCGGCTGCGGGGAGGCTTCTGGTGGGCGGCGGGGCCGAGGAAAACGCCCAGAGGAGGGGGTCGGCGCCGGGCTGGGGGGGATTGGGACCGTGATGGGACAGAAGTGCCGGGGTTCTGGGGAGTTGTGCTTCGCACACTGCGCGAATAAATGGCTTTGAGCAGCCTTTCGGTTGCAGCTCCCTGTTGTGTTTCTCGTGTTTTCCTGGTACGAAAATCCTGCCCTCCTCTCGAGGAGATGGACTGAGGCTGATGCATCTAGGCTTGAACAGAACCCGAGTGGGGAGAAGGGCTGAGGCCATGGGAAGGCAGGAGATGGAGGAAGGGTTAAGGAGAAAAGCGGTGAAGGAGGTTGTGGAGAAGGTCTGTAAGAGCTGCCTGGTGCCCTCCCTGGTGCCCTGCTGGCATCAGGGGCTCGGGAACAGCACAAATTGGCTGCTGAAGGAAGGTGAGAAGGCGGCGAGAAGTGTCACTGGGATGGGGCAGGGGGCACGAGGGGTGGCTGGATTGCTTCAGACAGCTTGTTCTCTGTCTCTTGAGATTCTGATATTTGCTGGCTCAGGAGAGCTCTGCGAGACTGGACTATGTGAGAGTTGGGGGGGCTGATCTGCTTCAGAGTAGGTTGAGAGAAAGGATGCTGATCCCTGAAGATGTCTCTGTGTCTGCTTTGGGGTCGTTTGGTGTTTGGTTTCCTTCTCCCTGGTTATTTGACCCTTAGAAGAAGAACAGGGCTGTTTTTGTAAGAATGTGAGTCAAGGTGGAGGCTGGGAGGAGCTCTGGTGCTTTGGCAGGCTGTGGGTGACCAAGCAAGGAGACACTGCAGTAGGTCAGAGCTGAGGAGAGCCAGCAGAGGTGTGTAGAGGGTGATACTTCCGCACCATGTGCTGGGCTTCAGCATCTTCCTGTTCAGAAACTTAACCTGCACTAGGAAAAATAACTGGGGTGTTTATGGTTCCATGCTACTGCCCCAACCAGAGCTGCATCCCAGGATATGGTCTGGCCTTGGCTAACCCACATACACTGATCTGAGCTCAGGAAGACTGAGCTGAAGATTATGCCAATGCAGAGGGGAGCAAGGCTACTTCTGTTAACATGTATAGTACCCTGCTGTGCTGTACCTGCCCCCCAGCTGCTCTGTTAAGGAATGCCTGGGGACCCCAGGCAGGATTTATTTTGCATGGCTGTTGTGCTGGGTCACTGACCTCATGTTAAACTTTGTGAAAGTCCACACTAGTGATTTATGGACTGGCAGACTGCAAATGTGGCTTAGCCTATAAATAGCTGGGTGGCCGGGGAAGTACATTAATGCTGGCTCTAAGGCAGAGCAAGCAAGGAGGGGTTCAAACAGTTTTTTAGGGATACAGTAGTGGGAAAGAATCACTTTTATAGGGTGAAACAGATCTCTGCTTCATAGCACAGATATGTTGGGGATAGGATGTGACACACAAATGGAAAGCTCTAGCTTCTAGGAGCTGGCTCAGGCTGACTGCTTCCTTTCCTTCCTGCTCTCCTCAGGCTCCCTGGAGCAGCACTGCTAGTGATGGCGGATCTGTGAACGGCGGATGGGATTTCTGCTTCTTTGCAGGGCTACTCGAGCTTCGCAAGGTGGGTTAGAAAATTTCTCAGCTTGGCTTGTCTTTCCTTTGGGGCAATGATCCATCATTTGTCCACTTGACTCAGAAGCTGTATAGGAAGATCAGCTGCATGAGTTTCCTGGCTCTGCCCATCTGCTGGGGATGGACCAGGGATTCCAGCCCGTGTTCTCCAGCCTGCAGACAGTGACTGTCACTTGTGTCAGCACTCGGCCTGGTTCTGGTGGAGGTGGTTCCAGCTGTAGCCCTGCATGGGCACCTTTTAGTGTGAAAAGCTCTTCTTCCCCACCACACTGGTGGTTTCTTTCATGTGAGCAGGTCAGTCGTGCCGGGAGCCCACAGCTTGTCCCTACCCCACCTTCAGCACATGGCCCGCTCGCCTCTGCCTGCCGCCATGTTAGCTGCTGTCCCTTTCCCTCCAGCAGGGGGCGGTGCCCCTCGTGGCTCTCTGCCTGGCCCTTTAAGAGCTGCGGCAGGGGCCTGTCCGCGCTCTGCCATTGGCCGCCGCGCTTCGTGCCGCGCGGAGGGGTCCGCCCCGATCTATAACGGGGTTTACTAGTACCTTCTCAAGGGCGCTGCTGTGCGGCCAACCACACTGCGGCGTCAGGCCCGCCCCGCCCTTCGTGCCTGGTAGCGCGAGTACCGTCATTCCATTGGCTAAAAGGGAAATCAATCAGGGCTCGTCCCACCCCAAATGAAGGAGTGCCGTGGTCCATTGGCTTTTCTGGCTGTCAGTCTCTCTTACTGCCCGGCGGAGCCAGGCCGCGCGGTTGGCAGACTGGTATCTGCCCGCCTCTTTTCACGCCGTGAGACAACCAACGTCCGAGTGAAGGGGATCGCCGCTCTCTGATTAGCTGATCCGCCTGCCGCTGGGGTAGGTTGCACGGCTATATCTTGCCGGCGGCAGAGCACGCCGTTGCGTGAGGTGCTTTTCGTTCGCCGGGCCGGCCTGTGGTGAAGTGACGCCTCCCGCTCCCGTCCCGCTCCGCCCGCAGGTGAGGGGGGTGGGGGTGCTCGCGGGGGTATCCGGGAGCCACCGACGTGTCGTGGCCTCCCGGGGGGGTTGCGGGCCGCGCTCCAGGGCTTGTCACGAGGCGCTGCCCCCACCCCCGCTAGGCCGCGGGATCAGGTGCGGGGGGGTGAGCGGTTGGTGCACCCCCTTCACCTCTCCCGGCGCTGAGGCCGTTGCTCTGGTCGCGGCGGCGCTTTGTAGCGAGCGGTCTCCGCCCCTTTCCCCGCACCTTGTTCCATGGCTGGGCCTCTGCACCGCTGTGGGGTTCAGAGCGGGAACCTCGGGCGGGTGCGACCCTCGGAGGCTGCCGGAGTGGGAGCGGGGCGCTGCGGGACGAGCGGTTACTGAGAAGGGAGCGGTGTTTGATTAGGGAGGGAGATGGGGGGATCGGCTGCTCACGGGCCTTCATTGTGCAAGTCGAGGTGTGGAGCTGCGAGCTTTGTTCTCGGCTTCAAGGGCTCTGCCGTGTGCTCGTCCGCTCGCGATGGGATTTTTTCATTTGAGGGGGTAGGGGCGAGTGAGCCTAAAGGCCGGCATGGAGCTGAGATAATCCATCTCTGTAGTCAGGTGTAACTGTCGGCTGAGGTAGTAATTCTGGGTGATTACCCAGTGAGGTTGTCCTTAGCCATGTAGGGTCTGCATTGCTCTAACTTCATAGATGGAGTCATAATTGGAGCAGAAGGAGAGCAGCGTGTGTCTTACCCTGACTTACCGTATGACCTTGGCTGGGTCTGAGATTAAGCCAAGATTTAAATGCGAAGTAGCGCTTGTTTGGAGACTTTCCAGCCTCTTGTAAGGCCCTAGATGTACTTGCTGGGGGAAAATCTGAGAAAAAGCTTACATGCATCTTTCAGGTATATTTGAATCTTGGTCTGGATGATGGAATGCGTTATTTGTTCTCAACGGGCTTACCTGGTGACCTTTAACGTTAAGGGTTATGCACATATAGACAATAATCTTCGCAAAGAAAATGGTAATATATTTGTCAACTGGAAGCAGCATTTGCAGCAAGCCGCCATGTTTCCAGTTCATGCTATTTTTGTCCAGCCTGTGCTCTCACAGCCAGGAGTGACAGCTTTAGGAAATGTGGGCACTTCTACCAAGCTCTGGTATTATAAAGGGAAGGGAGTGGAGGAGCTGATCAACAGAAAAACCTGCATTTCAAATTTTTTTGAAATTTTCCCTTTGACTAGGCTTTCCCTTTCTTACTCTCTTTCTGTAAACAATAAGCTTAGTGATTTTTTTGCTGGATAGTTCTGTGTACTTCCGTGATGCTGGTGGTAGCATGTTCACATCCTGTGAACTGAATTCACCTTTTCCTGGGGTGTTGTGGTCCATATACTTCCATGTTGTTCATCTGGCTTTACAAAAACAAAAAAACAGTTTAGTGGTTGGAACACATAGCTAAACTGAAGACTATCTTCAAGTCTTTATATGCTTAAGGTCTTGTACCATAGAGTGGCTTAGGTTGGAAGATACCTTAGAGATTATCTACTCTAACCTCCATCTTTGACGGTTTCCCAACTTGCTTGCATGAAAGGGATAATTGAAACATACTAGAAAATGTTAAATTTTACAAAATCTGTTAGAAAAGAATCTTTAGGTTTAAATCTCTTAATCAATCTTGTGGTACTAAATACTGGGTCTCCACTTGTTGGCTTGTGTGAATTAGGCAACTGTGTGTTTTTTCTTCTAGGCTCTATTAAGTGTGAACTTAAGTTGAAGGCTAGAAAACAAAATTGAAAGTAGAAGACATAGTGTGATATTCTCTTTGTGCAGGCCAAGTGTAAACACTGGGATATTCTAAAGGGATTCTTTGCATCTGCAGTCCTAGAAACAACAGAAAACTACTAGAAGAGTTGTTTGTACTGTGACTGTAAGATTACTGCTCTACTTTTCGTTTTGCTGCTGGCACAACAGCATCACTAGAGTTCAGCAGAACTGATGATACTTTTTAAGTATCTTCATTTTAGTTAAGTATATCTTAATTTTAAAGATGACGTCTTCATGCACCTGGTGAAGCATCAGGCTGTTAGCTCAAAGTGAGCATTTTCAAATGGTAAGACAAACATACAGAGAAGCACTTCTCATAAAAGCAAGAAATAAAGCAAAGATGATGTTACTGTAAGAACGTTGGTATTTCTGTTCACAATAGTATTTTGAGAGAGCACTGGTAAGCTTAGCATAGGTGTCCTGCTTGAGCTAGAAAATATTTGAATGGACTATTGTAGTTTTCATTTATAGAACCTGGGCCTTGTAGTCTAAGTAGTGTGGTGAATTAAGAATCAAAGAAGAAATCCAAGTAGAGTAAGACTCTAGCAGGGCGGTTGTGGTGTTGTGCTGGTTGTAGTCTGATCTGCTTGGAACAAACCAGTAGAGAAAGTGATAGTTTTCTCAAGACAACTTTTTTTACAGGTGCTCATATAAAATCTCAAGTTGAGTTGCTAACTCCTTGTTGAAGCTGCTAACAGACATGATGATCTGCAGTTACCTCACTGAATAATTAAAAAGTCTGATGCCCAGACACTCTAAATTAATCCCAGAAACTTTGCAGGCAGTGAATGTTACAGTGGTCCTAGTTTTGCTATATTAGGTCTGGACCTCTTCCAGAAAGGCACAGTGTAGCTGGTGGATTGCTGGTGGTGTGAGCTGTCAGTAATGTACGGATAATCTGTTCGGGACCTGATTCCTTGCTGAGGCAGATGGGAAATACTGCATTCTGAAGTGCTGGTGGCCATCTTCCATTTTCTTCTGCATGGCCCCATACTGTTGTCTCGTTTCACTCATGACTGCTGTTAGTCTGACTTGCTGTTTTAAGTTTAGTGAAGCCATGATGGATCAGTCTTAAGTGCTAGGATCTGCTCAAAGGTTGAAAGTCTTCTGTGGGTCTCCTGTGGTTAAAATGGGTAGAGGTAGAGGAGTGATTTTTGTTTACAGGAATCTGTTGTTCAGCATGCAGAAAATATTATGTTAAACCTTAATCCTGGTGATTTAAATCCAAGTGGGAGCGAGCTTAAATTTCAGTGTAATGTCTGTGTAGCTCTGTTGTAATCTGCTTCTGACTGCTTATGCGTAACTTTTGCTTTTTACTTGAAGCTGCATTGGAGCCAAATGGAAAATTTGTAGACCTAAGATGATGACTGGACCTACTGCCAACTTGATCGAGTTGTTGGAGCAGATCTTGGATGTCAAAACAAAACCTGTTCTAATGACAAAATCATAGTCTGAGTAGCTCCTTTATCATGAAGCAGTCTGGAGAGCAATATAGGCATAAAGCTGTTATTTTTTTTTTCACTAAAAAATGAGTAAACAAACCATTCAGACTAGTACTTACGAAATTTGCATAGTTAAATGGACTTCTAGAAGTAATGTTTTTCTCTAATTGGAGAGTAAATGAAGTTGGACTAGGTCCAGTAGAAATGAGAGAGTCCTTTAGCCAGGTGTAGAATTCCTGTTTTACAGAACTGGTTTAAGATTGTTAAAAGACCAGTGTAGGATATTCTGTGACCTCTCAAGGCTTTGGGTTTTAAGAGTACTCGGCTTTCATTGTCGACTTGTCTCAAATCACAAGGGCCAGTTTTTTTTGTAGTGCTAAATGCAACATAACTGTCTTTTTATGACTATATGAAGTGTTACTGGTAAGGCTCAGGGTGGGACATCTCAGTTTAACATTACAGCAGGTCCCTCTAGAACATCCTTGCTTAAGTTTTTTCAGTGGCAGGATTATTTCCAGCTTTTCTATATCAGATTGAAGCAGGATTTCAGCAGCTTCCAGAACTGCCCTAGTATAAAAAGAAGGGGGGAATGAGGTGTGTTCCATTCACTTTGGAACTCTATACCTGACAGACCTGGTTACACCTTCTCTGTAGTAGAGACCTTCTGGAAATGGGATGAAAGTCATCAAAAGTCTGTACATGAAATATCTTGGGGGCAGTCATTGCAGGATGATCAAACTGTCTGCAGGTGCCTTAAAAAAAAAATTGACCTATGTGATGAGACACATTCCAAGGTAATTTATCTCATGAAAAATCCCTAAATAGTGACTGAAATTGTACTTCAGTTGTGTGAGTTTAATGACAGCTAAACTTCTACAACAGGACTCTATGTAAGAAGACTATCTATGGCTGAGTGTCTCCTTGGCTTTTGGAGGTACTGGAGAGTAAGATTAATTAATCTGGTGCTTTGATTTTGTTGTAATTTTTTTTGGCTTTAGTCAGAGATTAGAAATTCTAATTCTAGAGTTTTCACTTTGCCTGCTTTGTATTGCTTTTTGTAATAAGTGGGAGACTTCTGGTGACTTTGAAAAACAAAAAGCCATATTGAGCCACCTGAGAGCAGCAGAAAAATTTCACTTTCTGTATCATAAATATCTGATTACAAAAGTGAGTAATAAACTGCACGTGAAACTCAGTGTTCTGATCTGCGTGTAATGTAAGAAAGACCTTAGATATGTATCTGAGTGCTTTACTCCTGTGACACAGTACAAGAGAACTCTAAAAATAAAAAAAACCCTCTTAACTACAGTTGAAAGAGGAATTCCAGCTACTTGGCTACTGGAAGGTGACCCTTGCTGGGTTGTGGTCATAGGGCAGCTGTTACAAACATTAACTTACAAAAAAACTATTTCTTGCTACTAACTCCAAGTGAAGACCCAAGTGCTTATGCTGCTTCTGCAAAAATGCTATCATACTCCTCTCTGTATAGCTGTTTTTTGTGTTGCTGAATAGAACTGATGATTGTGATCACACAAAGTAGAAAATTGGAAGCCAGTTGAGAGGGCTTGAAAAAGGAAGAGAGGGAAAAAACCCTGAACCCACACCAAAATATACCCAGCAGTCAGGGAAGAGGGCAAAGTGTTCTGAGGTGAGAATCAGGAAAACAACTTGGTGAGAAATTTGTGTCATGTTATTTACCTTTAAAACTAATTATTTTAAGATTAATTATTTTAAGATTCTTGTAAGACAGATTATATTTTTTTTTCTCCCTTATTAAACAAGATCTGATTTGCTGGCTGTTTGACCTTTATGTTCCTGACCACAGGAGTAACATCTAGCACCTTTTTCTCTCCCAGAATGAGCATTCTGTACCCTACAGGTATAGATGCTGATCTCAACTTCTGAAATTATGCTTTAAGTGATTGTTTTTCTATTGTGTTTCTCAGCTTTTGTGCGAAATGCTCTTTAAAATTACCTTTCTCTGAAATACTCAATATTCCTTTAGACTCTGAATAACAGTATAGAAATAAGTTCCTTTCTTGCTTGCCAAAGTTGAAAAATACAAAAAGCACTGAATTTCGTCTACAAACTGGCAGACTCCATCATATCCATCAACTTGTGGATCACACTTAGGTTTGTTAGCAAAAACACAGGCTGACTTCTAGTGTGACAGCTCTTCTGCAGCAATTGATGACTTGTTTATTTGTATTCTTACAGTGTTTAAAAGGGCTCTGCATTGCTGCTGAGTAAGGCTTCCCATCTGCCACTGGCAAGCAGAAGGGGTTTTCAGTACTAGCATGGGCAGTGTTGAATCTACGTCTGAATTATTTTTTTAATCTTGTAGTGAAAATGAGGGGTTTGTGCTTAAATTTAGAATATTTGCTTGGGGTACTTTGATTAGAAAATAGTTAAGCTTCTAATTTGACTTGTCCATATGTTGGTGTTATGTTTAACTTCTTTGTAGCGTCCTTCGTCAGTATGTTGCAGAGAGCTTTGGATATTGTTCTGTCTTTCTGCTGCACCAAGATTATGCTGCTTGTCCATGGATATGGCATTCTGGTTGCTGCATGGTTATATTTTTTCAGGGTCCACTCCTTGTAACCTCAAATACCCTATGAATTTAGGCGCTAACTGGAGAGTGAAGTCCGTAGTGAATATGTGTATCTTAAGGACTCAATATTTTGAAGAGATAGTAGTAAGAGTTGGATCCTGGTCACCTCAGAATCTGTTTCAATTTGATCTTCAGATTTTTCATCATTTGTTGGGTAAATAATTGTATTATCACCCAATTTAGCTAATTTCAAGTTCTGGCTTGCAAGTGTCTTGCCTGTCATGAAAGGGTTCTTCTACCTTTGAGAACTTCTCAGACAAGCGGCTTTGTTTTGGATTTGATCAGAACACAAAGTTCACTTGGTACCAGACAGGCAGCTGTCTGTAATGGCATATGTATGAAATATAGGTGGTATTTTTGTGACACTGATGTCTGTGTCCAGTGGGAGGCAGGTAATGAGACTCACTTTTTTGTTTGTTTGAAGTGCTGTTTTAGCCCTTCACAATTTAGGCCTGTGGTCAAGACCTGGGTGGTATATTTTTTCCCCTCAGAAAGCTAGGGCTGTATTAAAATAAGGTATCTCCTGTTTCTCTCTGGTGTCTTGTAGTGCTTTAAACATGAATTTTCTTGAAAATTACACTATGCTTCGTACTTGAGTAAGCTGGTGTAACTGTAAATTCCCAGTTGAGATGGATGCTGGAATTTCAGCTTGATTGTGTTTCGTTCACTCTCATGCTTTGTGTTGTAGTTTGCACAGGTATCAGTTTATTTTTGCTTAGTCAGCAGCACTAGCAAGTGCAAATTGTGTTTAAAAAACATAAGGAGAGTTGTGACTAAGTGGGATGGGTTTTGCTTTGCTTTAACTTTTAATCTATAGCATGCGTGTTGGGGGCATATTAGTTTTATTTTTTATACTGGCAAATTTTCTTGTCAGAGCAGTAGTAGTACCTGCTTCTAGTTATCCCACGTACATAAATGGTTGATTGCTTTGAATGTGCTCACTTGTTGCTAAGCAACTTGGAGAAATCCCAAATGACGCTTAATTACGCAATCCTATTAACTATTGACCAGACCTTCAGTGTCCAGCAAAAGTGCTGTTTATCGGCTTTCTAGTGTGATGTGTGTAGATACTAGTTTTTCATGTGAGCTGCTTTAAGTTTTCAAGAGGCCACCTTATGTTAAGGGACTAATTTATGTTATAGTGAGGGAGTTGCATGCAGAGTGATGATCTAGTGTAGGGGCAGCAAATATCTTAGTCTGGGTAATGTGTCAATCCTACTGTCAGTTGCTTTTGTGTCGTTTAAGTAGTGGAAATAGATCTGACTTATATTTTGTAGAAGCTGATGAAGTGGTTGGAAACTGTAAAAACTAAGAATCTTAGTTAAATCTTTAAAAAAGACAGAAGGGGTGTGCAACAAGTCACCCTACAGCACACAAGTAGCCAAATGAGAAAATATGAACTGGTGTAGAGTTGTTCCTTGTTTGCTCTATAGTATCCCAAACAGCTATAATGCATTGTAGGAGCCTTGGATTTTTTTTGGAACACTGACATGCAAGTCCAGAACACAGCAACAAAGATGGCAGAGAACAAGGGCCATAAGGATAATGTTAAAAACAAACCATGGCCTGTTTAGGATGTGCCTCAATCTGAATTGTAACTGGCCCTTCTGATAGGACTGATATTTTTCTTGACAGAAGATACTGAAAAGTGACAGATTTTCTGACTTCCATGTTTTATTTCAATGAAGTCTGGTCCCACTGGCTTACAATATAAGGCTAAGTGGATAATGCAGTCATTAGTTGTCCAGAGAGCCTGAACACTGTGATGTCCATACATTAGAAAGATTTTTGTTGTACAGGAAATCTAAAAAAAGTCTAAATCCTTTTGAGACCATGATGGCTGCTTCACTGTCAACTGTGCAGCAATTTGGAAAGAGAACACTGACCAGTGGTAGCTGTTGGGTGTTCTCTGAGCGTATTATTTTACTGAGTGCTAGTATGGTAATAGGTTTTGGGGACCTAAATCTGAATTTGCTAATACAGAATTAACATAAATGGCTCTAATTTACATAACTGTACTTTGGAAAGTCAGTGCCTAGCACTGATTTTCTGCCAAATAGGGGCATTGTAACAGATGGTGGAATTTTCCATCAGCCAGGTGATAACCACTGTAAAGGAGATATATCTTCCTGTGAGTCTCTTGGCTTAAGAGCTCAGTTATGCTGCAGAATTCTTCTAGTGTATTTATTATAATTTGAATTATCCTATTTGTTTCACATATTTGGCATAATACGAGCTGATGTTTATGAATGAATCTTAAATCATCTGATTTTCAGCTTTTCCTGTCAATCTTCACCCTTTCATCATTATCTCAATTGACACGAAAATGTGTGGATAAGCTGCCATCAGGAGGAATATAGTGACAGTTCAAGCATTTGGTACTATTATGCTCTGTGCAGTAGTAATGCACTACAAAATATTTGCAGTTATTCTTTGGTCAAGAAATAGCAGAGGAATAAATCACTCATGAGCGGTAGGGAGCAAATAATCTCTCTGCAGATGCTGGGCTTCCATCATTCAGGTTGTGCTGGCTGGAGGACAAGAACAGATGGCAGCTGGCAACGTAGCAGCAGGTGCAGCGGGAGTGAAAACAGATTGTTGTCCTCTGATTAGGTCATGTAAAGGTTTTTCATATTTCAGGTCTGTGTAATGAGAACTGGGCATTTCACCATTCCTCTTTCTGTGCTGAAAATTCATTCTGACAGATTTTTCACCTTTAGCAATAGGGAAGTTCTTTGATTTGTTTTATTTTTTTACACATGGAAATATAATCAGCACAAGCTGCTTTCAATATATGTTCAGAATGACACTGGGACAGCTCAGAACAGCATGAAGATGGTGGGTTAATAGACATGAGGATGCTCTTACTGACTGAAAGAAACCTGAAAGGGCTCTTAGTGAATGAGCTGTTGATTTGATTTGCTGCAGGTAACAGTTTAGCATAAGTGAGGATGTCAACTTTTTGTACAGTCATATCCTAGAAGTAATTGAAAATAATTCTCAGAAGATCCAGAACTTTACAGAATTGAGTAGAAAACATGCCTATTGACACAGCTAAGGAATAAGCTTGAGTTCAGGAAACTAGTCTTTATAAGGGGCACCTTCCTCACTCTCCTCACTTGAAAGAAAACTAAACCAACAAGAAACCTGTATGTTCTTTTATATAGACTTTTTCACCCAGCAAACAATGATCTTGTGGGGTATGGTAGGACTGGCTTTCTAATTCGGTGCACGGTGTCAAGTTTTTAACTGCTGTGAAACAATTAAGTTTTACACTGTCAGTCTTACAGTCTATGCCATTTCTGCTTTAGGGTTATGTTGCCTCTTGTAATGACAGGTTCTGAGTGCTTGACAGGAAACAAAAGTTAAATGAGGAAATTAGCAGTGATACCCACAATTTAGACTTGACTCACCTGTAGGGTTTTTCTTATTGTCTGATAACATTTTGTGGAAATCTAATGTGCACAAGAAGGGAAACAAATTGAAAGTATTGGAGTTTTCTGTTTCTTAAGACTGTGCTTGAACATCTGTATTGTAATATATTAATCTTACGGCTCAAAGGCTTCTGTGATTCTTCAAAGCCATAGATACAAGGAGCTTGCTAAAGTGGAAGCAGCCTGCAGAATCTGAGCACTTCCCAACCATGGAGTCTCACTTTCTGCATGGTTCTATTTCTCTTGAAAACTGAAAGCTGCCGAGTGTATTGAAAAGCTTTTTTAGTTCTGGGTCACGTTTAGTCTTGCTGCTCATTATCATATAAGTAATGGTTACATGTACTGATACACACATTTCCTACTGAAAGCAGGTACTCATGTGCACACCCTTTGGGACCTGTCAGGTCGGTCTTGATGTATTTAAACTTTTAAAAGTACATTTAATAAGTAGAATGGGTAGACTGCATTTTTAAACTTACAAAGGGAAAGAGTGTGTTAAAAGCAGAACAATAGACGTCAGTGCAGGCAAAACTGTAGCAGCTTTGTCATATTAATAGCATTGTAGTTCTGTGTTCTGTTTTGAACCTTAAACTGCCTACCTGCAGTAGGAGTTCGTGTGCTGTATCCCCAGCTAAGCGGGATGCAGTGCATGCTGGCCTTTGCTTTTGAGGATGTGATCCCAGCAACAGTGTCTCTTCTGCCAGTGTGGTTAAACTGCCTTGTGTCTTCATTCCAGTTTGTTGGATGTTAAGCGTGTAGTTTGAAATGAAAAGAATTTCACAGGTTTGTTTGGACTTGTGGGTTTTTTTTGGGTATGCTCTCTCTGGGGTTTGAGGTTCCTCTTCTGCATTCCTGGTGCACCCAGCAGTATGACTGTAACAGCCTTTGCAGGCCTAGACAAGGTGCATGTTTGAAACTGCCTCTGTAAGAACACTTAGGTCACCTCTGTCTTAGGAAGCTACAGTCCATTAGCTTCCTAAGTTCTTAGAATTTAAAAGATCGCTTCTGAAATTCAGTAAATGTAATGAAAGTGTCAAATACTGATCTGGAACAATTGTATGCAAGAAGCAAGTCTGTTTTTCTTTCTCCCTTTGTCGAGATGGTAGTTGTAAACAACTCATTTCACCCAAGGTGCTGTTAGATAGTGACAAGAAAAAGCTTGTCCAAACGTAACTGCTTAGTCCTGGACTGTGCAGGTTCTACCTGGATTATCCTTTGGTAGAGAACTACTTAGTTTGACTTCCTTCTTGTTTCTGATGCTGCCTCTTGGAGCTATTTACAGTTGTGCAGTCTGAAGTAAAAGCAGATAAGTAAATGATGGCTCCTGAACAGCTTTTTTAGAAGCGTTAAGCTAGTAGCATGTTGGTTTTAGGTTGGAGTACACATGTGAAGTGTGTGCATGTTGAATTTGCTATTGTGCACTTGTGAAAGTGGGGGAAGGGATTGGGGGGTCTCTTGTGGGGAGAAAGTTCTTCCAGCTGCTCCATGTGGTCTTCTAATGCCCTTTGGGTTAAGATCTTCTTGACTTGCTGCTGACAGCACTTTCACTAGCTCTTCTGTCAGCACTATAGGGCCCGAATAGCTGCTGGAATGATAGCAATATTTTTATATAGTCTGATACATCAGCATCAAAACTGTCTGCTAACCACCCATTTTGCTACCTACTGATATAATCAAGTATGAAGCAGAAAATCTTTGCTTCTATGTTAGGTAGCAAGAATATGTGCTGATCTGAGTGGGTTTTTTTTCCTGCTAGTTTGAACCTGTTTTGTGTGAGTTTGAACAGTGTGTGTGTGAGTATTTGAAAGCAAGGAAATGCAGGAATGTGCTCTGGTTTTTACTGACCTGGGCTGAAGGTACAGGTTGTGTAATCTACTTGCAAAGAACTTTTGTGACATTTACAGACCAATGGAAATTGGGTACAAAGTCCCCTGATTGATTTGTCTGTGGATTTGGGTGATGCTGTTAATTTGACTGGTCTTCTAGATTTAAAAGAGGAGACTTGCCAGGTTTGAAAGTAAGGGAAGAGCAGCAGGCACTTGCTTTTAGTGTGGTAATTTTAATATAATGCGATATTCCTCTGCAGTGCTTGTCACCAGCAACAAGGAGTGCTTTGCTGCTGGTAAAAATAGATTGGACTTGTTGTGACCTTTTAAAAATGCCCCTAATACACTAGCACAGGCTTTGCCTTAGAACATCTGACTTCTAATTCTGATTGTGAAGTCAAGTGAGGTAAGTAGAGCTGGGATCAACTGTAAATTACTTAGTCACTTAGCAAATCCTCTTGAAGAGCCATAGTTGCTTGCCACCTGCTTTGCTGTAGGATGGGTAAATGCTGGTGCATTGTGAGGTAATCTCCCTATCACCACTGATTTGGTACCCAGTGCCCTCTTCCTGGCACCATAGGTAGTTAACTCAAAAACACACTGGTTAAACTGCTTACTGTGGTTCTGGCATGTGCTTGCCACTGTGGTGTGGCTTATGCTAGTGCTATATGAACAGCAGTGTGAAATGCCCATGCTTTACAGAGTTCTTTTCCTCTAGTTTTCAGTTGACCAAAGAAATGGTGATGGAGAAGCCAAGTCCCCTGCTGGTCGGGCGGGAATTTGTGAGGCAGTATTATACTCTGCTGAACCAGGCGCCTGACTATTTACACAGGTAAAGCTCCATTTCACTGTTCTCCTGTGTGTATTCCTTAATTTGTACATTCAGGTTGGTGAATAAGCTTATTGCCACATCTTGCTGTGCTGAATTTGGATGCTTAATCTGGTTTACTTAAGACAGACCGTGGGTGTAGCTTGCTTCCAGTTTTAATCACATGGGTTACAGTGTGGCTAATAAATATTACAGAAATTAAAGATGTGTTCTGAATGTTACTTGAAATGCTGCTAGGCAGGTGTTCTAAGGAAAAAATGGAGAAATGATTGAAAAATATGTTGATGGCAGCTTCTATTTTTAGTCAAATAGAAGTTGGATAAATCTTATTTAGTTAAGACAAAACTAAAACCAAGATGTTTAACAATTCTCCCTGACTAGGGGAGAAAAAAGCATTGACAGAGGTGGATGCTTGTATGATGGTATGTTTCAGCAGTCACACCAGCAGTTCTTCTTAAAGGGAAATCAGAAATGATGAATGTGCAGCAAATCACCCTGTTATCCAAACAAATTGGTCTTGTTTGATTTGACAGGTATTCGACATTGCTGGAACTAACCTACTTTTTGAAGATAACATTCTGCTTTGCTGTGCTTTTTGTAGTTAGACAAAAAATTCTGAAGCCTTCAATTTCAGGAACACTTACTTGGAGTATTTTTTCACTTAGATGTGGCCAGCTAGCCTTGTCTCTTTGGGTCAGAGGAAAGTTTCCAATGTGATATGGGATTTGGTTTTAGTCCCTTACCTGCTGGCAGAATGTAGTCTTTTGATATTTGACATTGTGGCTCGTAATCCCTCAGTTGTAAGCTGGAAAAATTTGCCTGTGGTGCTTTCTTTACTGTAGATGAACAAAAATGTGCCATTGGTCCTTGCTCAGTCTTTACTAGAGCTTGAGGGAAAGCCTTCAGCATCCTTGGTGTTCAGGGTACTGTGTTGCATTGGGGACCTTGTACAGGAAGGGGAGAATGGGGCAGAATCCTTCAGCTCCTGTGACATTTTGGTTTTATTTGTTAGTGCCAGTGGATCTCATGTTTGAGTGCTACAGAGAACTTTATGCTTTCCCCTTTGACAAAACCTCCAAATCCCAAAAAGGATTATGGGACTGTATGGCTGTAGTCCAGTAATTCAGACAGAAAACTTGCCTGACAGTGCGCTCTAATGTAGAGGCTCAGTGTTCTTATGTAACAGAACTTAGCATTAAAGTATTTATTTCCAACAGGTTTTATGGAAAGAACTCTTCCTATGTCCACGGTGGTTTGGATTCCAATGGAAAGCCAGCAGATGCAGTTTATGGGCAATCTGTAAGTACTTCAAAAAACCCCTAAAACAACCTAAACAACTTGCTGTTCTTCTGTTTTGTCTTAGTTCCTTTATTAAAGTTCATAATTGAAAATTGTTTGTGAAGCCTACTTAGAACATGGTACCAAGCTTTAACTCTCAAGTTAGGCAATTCTTCTAAAACAATGCATTGGTTTTGCTCCTTTTGAAAGCTGCTAACTTCACAGAAATGGCTTCTGCAGTGTAACATCTATGCTGTCCTTTAATAGGATATCCACAAGAAGGTGCTGTCATTAAACTTCAAGGATTGCCACACAAAGATTCGTCATGTGGATGCCCATGCTACTCTGAATGATGGAGTTGTCGTCCAGGTGATGGGAGAGCTCTCCAATAACATGCAGCCCGTGCGCAGATTCATGCAAACATTTGTACTGGCACCTGAGGTATGCTGTGCTGAGTGCTCTGGTTATTGCAGCACTTCCAGTGACATGTCAGGATTCATGAGACCTGTCTGGTTCTGTGCTGAGTTCTGCAGGGTTAGGCTGGGAAGGTAGTTTGCCACAAAACTCAGCAAATACTTTGCAAATTCCCTAAGAAACTTAACCTTGAATACCCTCATTGCAGCTGAAAATGTCCTAACTTTGGCTACTAATTATGTACAATGTGTCTTTTTCTTTAAACCCTTTTGAAGTTATTTTATCTTTGCTTTGCCCTCCTAGCAACTGATCCTCTTGCTGAAAAGAACTAGTAGGAAGAGGAAAATACTTTGTATCATTTGAAGACCTGGGTTCCAGACTATCTTGTTATATAAGTGGCTGAATTAGCGTTTGAGGTGGCTTTTTAAATACACTTTTGTACCAAAGTGTACACACTCATTAGCATAAATGAAATTCATGGTGAAAGAAGGGGTATTGCAAGATTGCTATTTTTCAGTTTGATTTGGAGCTAAGAATTGATACTTGAGATCCTACTAAGTTCTTGCTCCTACTTTCTTCAGTGTCATGACCTATTGGAATTCAAAGCACTAATGCAACTTGCCATCATCCCATGCATGCTGGACTTATTAGTATGATGTGGGGTTTTGGGGTGGTTTTTCGTCCACCTGAATAACACATCTTTAAGGAGACAGTTTTGGATTAATCTTACATAGAAATGTTAATAGACTTAAGCCTTTCTCTTATTACTACTTGTTACTTGTTTTCTTGCTACTTCAGTTTTTACGCTGCTATAATTGATATAGTTAAAAGCGTTCCCTCCATGTGATTCCCTTCTAGGGTTCTGTTGCAAACAAGTTTTATGTCCACAATGATATCTTCCGCTACCAAGATGAGGTTTTTGGAGACTCTGACACTGAGCCTCCGGAGGGTATGTACCAGGAACTTCTGAATGGTTCTTCAGATACGTGCTTCTGGGTTCATATCAACAGTCCATTCACAGACAAGAATACATATTCTTGCTAGAGAAGGCAAATCAGTCTTGAGTTTCATGTTCTTCCTTATTTTTTCTTCAAGTTATGACATGCAGATCATTATTTTTCTGACATACCATTTCTGTTTAAAGAACTGTAAGATTTATTTTGCAGTCTCAGACATATGTAGGCTGTAAATCTGCTGCTCTGAAGTGTTTGGTCTGGTCAAAACTGCCTAACTGAACTGATAGAAGTATAAAGAAATGTCAGTTCCATGTCACATCTTCTATAGTGGTTTTTGGCGGAGACTTCACCTGCAAGTTGTGGAAGACTCCTTGTTTTTGAACTAAATATTAAATGTGTGTATGATACATTTTTCCTTCTCTGACTTTATGTAGAATCAGAGGAGGAAGGGGAGGAACCTGAGGAAAGACAACAGACACCTGAGGCTGTTGCTGATGATACTGGTGCTTATTATGAGCAGGCTGTCAGGTAATACCACCTTACTAGTAGATGTGCTTGCAGAACAGGTCAAATGAATTTATTGCTGCTCATGATTTTCCTCTTGGGTAGTTTTCTGTGTATTGGGCACCTGAAGCCAGATTGTTAGGCTGAATGTAGAGACTCTAGATTTTCAGTAGCTGTAATGCTTTTGCTGCTCTATAGTGTAACATTCCCTGTGCAGTGTGGCCTTATTCAAACAGATTAACTTTCAGCGTGAATGCTGCATGCCTGACTTCTGTCTTGGATGAGCAACATTTCTTAGCATTCAGTAATAGAGTAAAATACAATGTTACCTCTTTCTTGCTTTTTGTGTTGTTGTGTAATAGCAATGACATTGAGGAACACCTGGAAGAGACTGCTGCAGAGGCGGAGCCGGAGCCAGAGCCGGAACCTGAACAGGAAGCTGAACCAGAGGTGCAGGAAGAAAAGTCTGAGCCAGTGTTAGAGGAGTCTGCTCCAGAAGAGGCTGTAGAAAAGAGCCCTTCTCCAGCTCCTGCTGATCCAGCTCCTGCAGTGCAAGAGGACTCCAGGGTAATGACTGTGGATGGCTCTTTTCTAAAATGTGGTTTCATCAGTATGTTTGACTGATGTAGTTTTGCAGAACATAATGCTCCCTGGCAAGAGGGAAAAATGCTTGGAATTAGTGTTTAAATGCTCTGTAATTATTCCCCCACAAATTACTCTTCTCACAACCAGTTGCCTCCTTTGTATTAGTTCCTGTTAAATAGCAGTTGAGACAGAACTGAGAAAATGGTTATGCAGGAAACTAGTATTTTGGTTAACCTTGATGTGATACCTGGTATTAGACCACTGCTGTGTCATATTTCAGTTCTGTGCAGAATTCAGGAATAAGGTGGAGGTGTGACTCCACTGTTATTGCAGTAAGTAAGTTGAATTTAAATGATTTGAAGGAAGTTGTGGGGAAACTGCTAGTGGCTGGATCCCAGATATCAATGACAGGTCAAAATTTGCTGCTATATCCTGTGTTTGTTAATTGTGCTAACAGGAATACATTTCAGAAGGATAAAAGCATCTGGAGTTGACTTAGTCTTCTCTTTTTTTTTTTTAAAGACATTTTCCTGGGCATCAGTAACCAGTAAGAACCTCCCTCCCAGTGGAGCTGTTCCAGTATCAGGAATACCACCTCATGTTGTGAAAGTACCGGTCTCTCAGGTAGGAATCCAGCACCTAGAGAAGCTGAAGTGCTAAACTGGCTGCTAGTAAACTGAGGTGTGGAAAAATCCTGTGAGGTCTACCTCCTTACCTGAGTTTTCAGAAATTCCAAAGACTTAAGTATTTCCTGATAAGCTCATAACCCAAAAGCAAAGGAGTAACCCTTTTGAGAAGGGATTGTTTCTCCTGGAGGAAAACCAAGGAATGTGTATGCAAGTGCTAGATGTATCTGCCATCCAAAATTACTGTGCCCTCTTAAGACAACTTTTTTCTGCTTCATTTGCACATGAAGTTTTGTCATGGAAGTTTATGTAATGCAGTCTGGTGTAGCCCACTACTGTGCCTTTAGGGAGACACTTTCTTGTATGTAACTGTGAATGGGGTGTCTTTGACAGTCTGAGTCAAGTGATGTGTTTGTTAAAAGCATATAAACCAGTGTGAACTAAACATCCATTATTTTAGTCACAGGTAGAAAGAAGAAATCAGTTTGTCAACAACTTGATGGTTCAGCTTTGAAGAGCTCATTTTATTAACTCCTTTTTTGTGTTATACAGCCCCGCCCTGAGGCAAAGCCTGAATCTCAGACCCCACCTCAGAGACCCCAGAGGGATCAGCGAGTGAGGGAGCAGCGGACAAGCATTCCACCACAAAGGGGTCCCAGACCAAGTAAGAGAAACTACAAAGATTAAACTGTTTCCTGATTTCCTGATATTTGATGGGTTTGTGGGAGTAATATAATGATGAAAGATTTCAAAGTTTCCCTCTTTAGTGTTCTGCTTTTGTGGATATGGTTAATCTAGGTGATCTTGGTGTGACTCTTCGGGAGGCTTTAGAGCTGGATTTCACCAACATTCTGTTGAGGTGTCAAAGTTTCTACTCCAGTATTTGGCTTCAGTTATGTAGTAAAGAGCAGTTAGAAACTTGCTAGCATAGAATACTTACCTGAGTTCTGATTCTCCTACAGGGTGCTAATTCTGACTGACTTGTTGTTTTTACTTTGTCGGGACTGGTTTTTGTAAACAAGTCTTATATTTCTGTTCCAGTTCGTGAGGGTGAACAAGGTGATGTGGAAACTAGACGGATTGTGCGATACCCAGACAGTCATCAGCTGTTCGTGGGGAACCTACCCCACGATGTGGATAAAACTGAACTTAAGGACTTCTTCCAAAGTAAGTTTAGTTGCTTTGTTGATCTGTGGGGTTTGGGGGTTGTGGCCATGAGTGTGGTCAACAGAGCATTCTAATGTATGACCGAAGAACTTGGATTTTCTCTTGCAGGCTATGGCAATGTAGTTGAACTCCGCATCAACAGTGGTGGAAAGCTTCCCAATTTTGGGTTTGTGGTGTTTGATGATCCTGAACCAGTTCAGAAGATCCTTAGCAACAGGGTAAATAAATGTCTAGTCAGTGGGTTTTGGCCTGTTAATAACAGGCAATGTTTGTGTCTCTGGCCTTGAGTATCTTAAAGGAGGTTTTTAAGTGGCTTTTTCTCCTGTAACTGGGAATTGTGCAGCACTTGTACAGGTTGAAGTGTTTGTCATTGAAGTAGCTTGTACTAACTTAGGTGAACACAAATTTACTCATTATAGAGCCTTTTTCAGTGGGAAGCTGCAGAACTCTATACAGGAAGCAGGTAAATAGCTTTCAGAAGGCAAGACAAGAATGATTTTACAGACAAGCCTTCCTCATTGAAGGGACTTGGGAGAGATTTAAAGGGAGAAGCTATATAGCATGTAGGTTGAAAGAACTGCTGCCAACAACCTGCTCAGTTTGTCTGCAATGATTGCTAATGGCAGAATGTGAACCCTGCAACTTAGTGTGCTAGTAGGTGATGAATCTGGATGCACCACAACAGCTGTACCCTGTGCTTGCTTACAGCGTGGCTTTTTGACAGCCAGGGACATCCTTTCTTTGTTTCCACACTGTACATCAGTATTGCCAGTATATTCCTGGCCTTACATTGAAAGGTAACTTTTGCAGGCTTTTAGGCCTTGAGGTTTGGCATGTTTGGTGTGGCTTTAGTTGTGAGATGCTAGCAGCATTGGTAGTGATGCTTGAATACCTAGTTCATGTGAAGACCAGCAGCCCTGCAACTCTTGCAGGAACCTCATGCTTCAAGATCAGACTGCTGATAGAGTTGCTTCCTCGAGTAGTTTCCTGCTGTCATGGTCTGAGCAGTGGCAGTGGTTTAGGATGAAGTCTAAACCAAGTCATTTGGAACCAGTGCTAAAAGTAGGCTGAGTAAATCTGTTTGGCTTCAGCTTGAATTGGTGTGGGACCACAAACTTACAGTAAGCAGTTTCTTGGCAGCAGGTAATGTGAACACTCTCAGCAGTGACTTAAAGTTGCGTATTTGAGTTTTGCTGAAACAAACTGGAAATACTCATGAGTTCTCCTTCAGTGGGAGAGGTAGCTGAGTGCTGGACTTTCTGTCCAGGGAATACCAAAGGCAAGCTCAGCTAAGTGGTTGTGGCCTTTGCTTACTTGTTTCCCTGTGCCACACTGCTTTGTAACTGGAGCCAGAGATGCTCACTTTAGACTGTAATGGTTGGTGCTCTTGGGATCTTTCCTGCAAGCCTGTGTAAGTGCTTAAGTTATAACGGATGAGCATGGTTTTCCAAAGTAATTTCTCTCTATAGGCTTAAATCCTGTAAGAGCAGTTTAACGCATCCTGCCCTGCTTTGGACAGCACTACATTCTGTTTGTAGTATCCACCATGTGAATTGTTTGGCAGATGTGCCCAGTTCTGAGCTGCCAGGGAACAGTAGGACATTTTCAGATCAACTTTGTTAGAAATGAGTTTTAAAGGCTTTGGTAGACTGTTAATGAATCTAAACCTGACGTCTGCTGCCTGGTGTGGAATGTGAGAGTTGACTCTGGAGTTTGTGATAAGGCTGCTGGCTAGAGGAGGACAGTGTGCTTCATTTTCAGATCTGTTCTGCTTCTAGAGTTGGTTCAGTAGATGTGAATGGTTAGTCTGTCTTTTTGAGTGTGTTGTGCCTGTCTCAATGGTGGACTGTATTCTCAACGTTGTTGTTATGCAACTGGAGGAATTACTTGGAACAGGTGAGTGCTGATTGTTGTAGCTTGTGGGTTCTTGAATACTTCAACTCACTGTCTGCAGTGATGTGTGGAAGGTGTTGCAGTGCTCCTCCTCTGTGCTCTTGATTCAATGAGGTTTCCCAGTTGAGAACTTTTCACTGCAATTCTGAAAGACTGAGCCTGACCTGAGTGAAAGACTTCACTGGCCTGGTACAGGAAGGTGGCAGAGAGAATCGGGCGTATGGCTGTGCTACTTCAGGGAAAAAAGCCTAATTCTTCTTGGAAGCTATACAGGCTTGGGTCTGGCTTCCACTTGGATGGGAGACAGTCTGGGTGCACCAGCTGCTGTAGGCTTACCCTGCTGTGGCATGGGGTAGGGTTGGACTTAGATGATCTCTTGGTCTCTTCTGACCCATAACATTCTGTGACTGTGATTCTTTGTGCTGTAAGACAAACTGACAGGGACCTCTGTGTTGGCAGGCTGTGAATTGCCACCTATTAAGGCAAGGAAGTTACTGTTAATAGTTCAATTCATTTTAGAAAAGATGTCAGAATGCTCAGTGTTAAGCCTAAGATTGCTTTCAGAGTATCACATCTCTTATCTTGAGTGAAGCCACCAGATTGGATGCCCAGTTTGGCTATTGCCATTTTCTAGTAACTGATTGTAAACCACTTCAGTTTCCTCTTGTGGAGAGGAGGATATGAGATGAGGTTGCACGAATCAGTTTGACACTCAAGAGCTACTGGTGAGTCATTAATGAAAGTACCTTCTCTGCTTTGTTGCAGCCCATCATGTTCAGGGGAGAAGTGCGCCTGAATGTGGAGGAGAAGAAAACACGAGCTGCCAGGGAGGGTGACCGCAGAGATAACAGACCTCGTGGACCTGGAGGCACTCGTGGGGGGCTGGGAGGTGGGATTCGAGGGCCTCCACGTGGAGGAATGTCCCAGAAGCCAGGATTTGGAGCTGGAAGGGGGATCGGGCAACGCCAGTGAATTCATCGCGGATGTTGACATGGTGGCGCAAACCCTTTTTCCTGCCGATTTGTGAATTTCAGCCTTGGGTATCTTGGAATGTGGCCCTAGCCTGTTATAGACTGCTACGTTTGATACTATTTTGGCCCCTTTTCGTTTGTGTTATGGTTTTGTGATTTTTTTTTTCTAGTCCTTGTCCCAGATTCCAGCTTTGTGGAACAACGTTTTAGGAAAAGTGGATTTTAAAAAGAACAGAACTGAATTTTCTTGTTCGCCTCAAACTTACGGACTGGATTTTTTTGGTACCAGTGGTTTTTTTCCTAAAGGAATGTCTCCTTTATTTTTTTCTTCCTTTCTCTCCCCTTTCTACTGAATTTGGGTGCATTTCAGTCAGTGGAATAATATTTCACATGCATGCGTTCAAGAGCCTGTAGGAAAACGTAGTACTTGGCAAGTATTTCAGGGGCAGAAAAACTATTGATTTATTCTTTGAGGGTCATGTGAAAACATCCTCTGGTCTGGAGATATTGCCACTTGAAAGAATTGACGTTCACTTTTCTCTTTGTGGCTCTGTAAAAGTGGAATAATGGATATCTGTAGAATTTTCTTTTCTTTTGATACGTGATCACGGAAAGGAATTCGAACTACTGTTTTACCACCTCAAAAATTTTGGATTGTGGGATAGGTTTTAAATGTCTAGAACTTGACTCTTGAAACACTTTTCCTGAACTTGTGAAATTTTTTATTGAAATAGGGAGTTTTTTTCATGTTTAGTTTGTATTTGTATAAAAAAAGCAAAATTGTTGTGCCTTCTATTTATCTCTCATTCCAGTCTTGGCAAATTGTTTAAAAAAATAAAAAAGGTCTAGATTTGCTTTATCAAGTCAAGAGTATGTTGGAGTTATTCCAAGGGGAAGAGGTTCTACCTTCAGTCACTAGGCTCACTAGATAAAGCTGGCTATAGCTGAAGTTTTTCAGTAGTTTTTTTCAGTAGTTTCTATTCATGAGTTTGGCTGCATTTAAACAATTGAAAACAAGGAGTTTTTGGATGCAGTTGAGTAGCTTTCAGGCTGGCTAGGACTCATGATAAATGTTGCAAAAGTACATCTGAAGCAGGAGTATCTGTTACATCCTTTAGGGTTCAGACTGCTGTATGTTTGAAGTTACTCTTTGCAGTTTGCATATGAATGTCATCCCCTATTTCTGCCAGACCTGAAGTGAATGGATGGCTTTTTTTATCAGAATTATGGAAGGTACCTGTCTGTCCTGGTGTTGAGATGTTGAATGCTCTTCACTGCCTCTGAAAGAGGATGAAGCTGAGAATGAAATACAGACCTGGGGAATTCCACTCAAATGTCTTGTTGGATGGTACTGAGTGCTGGCAGTACTGTTTCTCTAAGTACTGTTTCTCTAATGTGTGGGGTTCAACAGCTGGATGAAAATGGCGCTTGGGTCTACACCAGACCTTCAGAGTTCTTGGCAATATGAAAGAGCTGCTTAGTCACTTGCTTATCTGTATTGGGATTTACTGTTCCCGTGTTTCTTGACTTGTCTCTGTGCATATGCAGTATCTCTTTTGAGCTTTCCTTTAAAGCTGGAGCGAAGCTGCCCTTGCCCAAACGGCAGATAGGTATTAACCTGTTCCGGAACAGTATTTTTTTGCCTCTTACTTGCCAGACTCAGGGCTTGAGCTTGACTGTACTAAATGTTAGTTTGGGTTTCTGTTTCATTTTGTCTTCATCTTGAGAGTTATGTTTTCCTTCCCCTCCTTGTGTTTTTCAGACTGAGTTACTTACAATCTACTGCTGAAGGTTTAAATACCTTAGTGCATTGGAGAGCAAAGTGTGGTAGCACTAGCTGGGTGTGCTCTCAGCACCAGTGTACTGGAAATACATACTGCTTCCTCTTGTGGTGGTAACTGGTATTTTTTTAAAGCTGGCTGGATTTGTCACATCAGGAATGACTGAGGCCAAAGTGTGCAATGGAACTCTGTCCACAGTGCTTGTAGTTTAATTTCTCCTTGCGTTTGTTTTGGTTTCTACCATTTGTTTTGGTTTCTACTGCAGTCACAGGTTGCCCTTCAGACTTGGCAAAATGCAGTTAATAGAAGTTCTTACGGCTCTTAACCATCTGCAAAAGCACTTTAAGCTGGAAACATCATTTCTGTAGTGGGAGTTGGACAGTTCTGGTTCATTCTTATTGGAAGAAGAGCTGAGGAATGTCGGTGGAGAACTTGAAAACCTGTAAAATGAGGTGTATGCTGGTTTCCATAGGAATTGTACTTTCAGTATGTTCACCCAGAAAATTATGTCCTTGTCTGAGATGACAGGCAAAATAAAGTGTTTACAGACAATTTGCTTTACAAGACGTTTCAAGAAATATTCCTCAAGAGTAAGTGATGTTGACAGTGTCATCAACAAAATGTAGACTGACTCCAGGATTTCTGTTTTGGTTGTTTAGGTAACCAGGTGAACTGAAAAGACCTGCTGTAAAGTGTCATGTGAGCCTTTTTATTCAACCTTTCTAGTAGCCTTGAGCCTGTTTTCTGCATTGCTATACTGTCAAGTCCTCAGTATCTCTTGTCAAAGGTCTTCAGTAGGTTTTCTTGCCTACATCAGTGGTTAATATGGCTATGAAGTAGTTTTTGCCCCAGCTGGCTGCAACAAGCAGTAACTCTAGAAAGAAAATGCTGCAGGGCAGTCTCAAATGAGTGAGCCCACATCTCCCTGCTGGCACCTCCACTTCAATTGAGACAATGAGGTGTTTGACATGCTCTTGATGCCCCAGTGCTCTGTAGGCAGTAGGAAGTAGATGTCCTTCAGATCTTGGACTCTTTCTTTGGTGAAAAGGATGGTTCTGCGGGTAGGTATGGAGACTTGGAGTTGACCTCTACAGCTGCTGATTCTGCACCCTACAGAGGGACATATTCTGAAACAAAATGTGGTTGTGATTTTAATCTATTCTCTATACACACTGCTGCCTGGCACTAGGAGCACATGGCACATGCTAGCAGTTTCCCCAGGTTTTGCAGGCTTTAGCAGGAAGTAGTTATCTAGTGATTATTTCATTTCTCAGTAGTGTACTAATCTTACCCTGGCTGGTGACTTGAAAAACTGCTCTGCTAAGATGCTGATGTTACCGTGTTATGCTGGTGCTTGGTGTTGTGTGCAGGACAGGGCAAGGGGGTTTAGTTGCTTAAGTAGTTGAGACATGAAACAACAGTTAAATGCTTAAGAATTCTGTTGTTCTTTAAACACAGCAGATTTTTAGAGTAATGGTGTGTCCTCAGAATAGATTCTTTAAGGGCAGGATGTTGCCCTTCTATTTTCTGTCACAAAATGCCACTGGGTAAGTCCAGCAGGATCTGCTGTTCCACTGATATTTCAAACTTGACAAATCACCAGACTGTGGAAGGATAGATACTTTATCATGTCCATCTTTGGGACACAGTGTGAGCAGCACTTACTTAACACTTCAGAATGTCATTTTGGGTGTCTCACCAAGGACACTTCAACTGCCAAGGAATTCTAGGCTCTGTGTAAATGTGACCTAGCTTGCAAAGTGGATGTGTTCTTGTGCAACTTTGTTTGGGTGATCCTGCTGTGGCAGGGGGATTGGACTGATCTTTTGAGGTCCTTTCCAATCCTTTCCAATCCCTAGTGATTCTGTGGTACATGAAATATCTTCTCTTTACGTGGACCCTGGCTCCAGCAGCTCTGCTCCCTGTCAGACCCTGTTTTACACGTACATGGGAATTTCTAGCAGAGTTTGCCTCAAACTACTGCTGTTCACTTTAACTTGGAAATCCAGGGTATTGTAAAGGCAACACAAACACAACTTTTTGTTTGAGGTTGCTCTGGTCTTTCACAGGTACCCCGTTCTTTTATAAGAGGTGTGACTCGCCCCCCCCTCTGATGGGAAAACTTGTTCCTGCTGCCTGGACTTGATCTTTGATCCCAAGGAAGGAAGGCTAAGGCCAAGTTAGCCTTGCTAGAGTCTGGAATAAACAGTAAGGGGCAGCTCAGGAGTCTGAATGCTGCTGATATTCCTGCTGTTGTATTAATTCCTTTGTGGGATGTGGCTCAGGAGGTCATGGATGGGAGAGACTATCCTTCAGAATAAAAGGCTTAACAGTAGAACAGGTCCTATCCCTTGTTCTTAGGAACAGTTACCTTAGCACAAATGGGCTGCAACAAGGAACCTCTGGCACTCAAAACTCATGGAGAGAATTTCAGAAAAATCTTTTATTTATTGGAATCAGCATGAATGTATGATTCAATAAATATATCTTATATACATAGAACAGCAGAAACTTTACATTCCATCTTCAAACTGCTGAAATAGAACTTCTGTTTTAAAATCCTCAGTTTTTTATTTTTTTTTTACAAGCCAGAAAAATAATCTGCCACTGTCTGTGTGGTCATGCAAACTGTATAAGTCATGGGTTTGTTTCATCATGATGTAAAAATGCTGCTTTGAAGGAAACGTTTGCTTTGCACTCTAACCAATGTAGCAAAATATACCTAAATGGAGTGTAAGGCCATACCAACCTTGTGTCTGCCTGTGTTTGTGTCTTGATGTAATAAATTCCCATAGAAAAGACGTGTAGGTCCCTTTTTAAGGGGGATAGGGAGAAGACTTGTAGCACTTCATGATTAGGTTAATCCTTTTGACTACTACATCCCAAGTTTTAAGTGTAGATTAACGTTTGGTATTTCTCTAGTCTCTCCTCTGTTCTTGAGTGGAAGAGCAGTGTGAAAACTGAGTTGACTCTTGCTTCTTACCTTAACTCCAGTGGCTAATTCTTACACTCTGAATACTTTTCTGATAGTGACTGTTACTCTGAATGTTTTTTGATGCCTCCCGTGAGGTGATGATATTTTTCTAATACCTGTTTTAAAGCAGCTTATTTGAAGTTAAAGGGAGGTGAGTTTTGGCCTCTTTAACAGCAGTTGCCTCTTCTTGGGGTAGATACTAGGGCAGTTTTACTGATGCTGCTTCCTTCTGAGGTCTTGATAAGATTGAGGAATTGAAAGAAAATGCTGTGGCTTTGTTGCCAGTCCTTCCCTCATTATGAACCAGCTGGAGAAAATAATCTGTATCCTGGTTTGGTTTTTATCTGCACTCACACAAGTAAATATAGTTCAAATCTAGATTTTGTATTTACAAGAGCACTGATAGAAGAGGCTCTGGATGGGTGAGTGAAGAGGGTAGCATCCTCAGTAGTCTGTCCTGCAGCTGAGTGCTTGGTCTGTCAGCAAACCCCGTGTTCCTACCCTGAGCTCCACTGGAGGGTGACTGGTATTGACCTCTCAGGGTGACAGTGACTGCTGGCAGAGGGAGCCCTTGGCTGTCCCTGGTATAAACAGCATCAAGGCTCTGTTGTATTTGGAACAAATGAGCTTTAACAAGTCAAGCCTTGGAAACAAAGATGTTCTTCATAAACTGGTTTTACAGATGGGAGAGACACCGGAACTGGGACAGAACAATGGCCCTGCTCAATGAGATTTTTTCAAAAGGTTTTGGGAGGTCTTTGTAGATACCAGGAGTGGTTTTGTGGGGGTTTGACCAGTGGGGTGGATAATGCTGGGGAATGAAGGCAGTGTTTGTCAGGGACACAAGGAAAAGGCTCTATAGGTGCGGAGCTGTTCCTACTTCTGTTTATGTTTTCAATGTATCTCTGCTTTGTCTGTGTGTGTTACTACTCTGTGTGCAGGTGCTTGTATCTCCCCTCCAAAGTAAAACCAAAAGTGCAGTGGTTGGCCTGAAGAGAAAAACCTTAAGTATTTTTATTTTTCTTCTAGAGAGAAACTCATTTACAAAACCATGTAAATGTGTGTGCGTTTATAGTTGGAAGGGAGGAACTCCTAGGTCCTCCCCTCCCTTCTTTTAATAATCACCGAGGTGTAAACTTTTCATTACTCCTCATCTCAGGTTTAATACAACACACATGGTATGCTGTACACTGGTAGAATAGACAACAGTCCATAAAATGCCACCGGCCACGGTGATGTTCTGCCTGCATATGGTGGCTGTTTGAGCTCAGGCGGGTGGTTACAAACAGCTGCTTGGGACAGGCTTTGTATCTTCAGGATAAGAAGCTGCTTCCTGAATGGTCTTCACTGTTGCTGCAGGGATGGCAAACAGAAATGGAATGTGCTGTGACCTTTGCACGTCAGGCCATTTTCAGGTGAGATCCGTAGTGTGTTGCTTTGTCTTTACATCTCCCTATAGATCTCTAAATGCATGGAAGTTTTACTGTATCTCAAAACACATATGTGTATGGCTTTTAGCACAGTTGCCTTCTATTTCAGTTCTTTGGAAACAGTCATCTTTTTCCTGCAGCTTGATGAGACCATGAATGAAGTAGTGAGCTCTGGCCATGATTAGTGCTGTCAGGTATATCACAGCCTGACTTGGGAACTGCATCGACTTTTTGCATATGAATTCCATTTCACATTAGGCTTGAGATGCTCCAGGCAGTGCATTTTCCAGGGTAGTTAATTCCACGTGCTTATGTTCAGTTAAGTCACTTAATGTCCCTCACCTCAGGCCTCTGGAGTTAGCCTGTCTTTCCTGACCTGCTGCACCAGTAGTGGGGAGTGCAGGGCTGATCGTATGGTGAGATGTTCTGACCTTGCAGTCAGAGAGCACAACAGATCCATCTTGCTAGTGTGGATTACGCACCTGTCCCTCAAGTTCTCACATAGCATCACTGTTAGGACCTTAGTATTAATTTCCCAAACATTCCAAATGTGAATACTCCTGAAGCTGACAGATCCCCAAATTGACCTGCTCTTTTGATGGGATTTAAGGAGGTATTAATCAATTCAGTTTTAAGTGTCTTTCAACTGCCCTATTAAATTTAGTAGCTCTGCTCAGTGCTAGAGGACTGCAAAGGTGTCTTTGGGTGGAGGTTCCATTTTTAACAGTTCCACATTGCGAGTAGGTTAAACATTACAAGTAGGTTAACTTAGAGACTTGTCAGCTTAGTCCATGCTGTTTCTGAGCTTATTTTCCCTGCTTTTCTGATCCAGTGCTGCAATTGGAAGAACACATCTTTTGGACAGAAGCAGATTTGGGACGAGTGGAACAGAAAGGAGGTGGTACAAGGTCAATGTAGGCAAAGGCAGAGCACAGTGTTTCAAAGCCCTTGGTCAGTTGTTTGCCAGCCTAGTTAAGTGTAAGGGAAAGGAACTCCCTTACTCCATCCTGCTAAGATTCTGTGTAGTCAGCCTCTAGCTGAGCATTTTGTGTAGGGTTGAGCTGTGATCAGTAGCACTAGCCAGTTGCGAAGAGGATGGAACAAGAGCCTGATGCGTTACTAGCAGTTTGAGGCTTTTTTTGTGGTTTTTCTTGGTAAAAAGTTGGGTGGATGGCAAGCACCTGATCAAGGGCTCACCCAAGTTTCTTACAGTCCTGCTTGTGAAAGATGTACCATGTCACTCACCCCTTCACTGAAATGTGTTTTCTAGCACAGCTCTTCTGTTACAGAGGCTGCACCTTCTCTACTTCCTTTATTTTCTGGTCTCTCAAGCTTCATTTTCAGAGACGAGACCACCCATTCTGTATCGTAGTCCTTTCTCCATGGGCCTCATGAAAATTCTGACCCCTCAAGGAATAAGCAGTGATATTTAAAGTCTCAACTCCCAGGAGGACCACATGGACTGGGTTTGCAATTGTAACTGTTTACTACACTGAGTGTGTACTATAGGCTCCTGTGCCTTACACAGGTGATCTGCTCTTCCTTTCTCCTGTCTGCTCCCTTCCCTCACTCTGCTCTTGAGTAGGGAGTGGAACTCCTACTCCCAACACTGCTGCGTCAGAGGAGCTGAGCTGGCCTAGAAGCCATGGTCACAGCACAGTTACATCTGTCTGTGGCAACAACAAGTTCCCACTGGCCCTGCTCCTTGGGGCTCCTGTGTTGGTTCTTTAGCCCATCACAAACAAATGTGATGAGGTTACTTTTAAAAACATCTGAAGTGCATATCCAGGAGAGGTGGCTATAGCACCGCCCTTGGCACGGTCTGTTCAATATTGCATAGTTCTAGTTCAATAACGGTCCCTCTTTGGGGATTAGGTGTCAAGTAGGAGGCACTGGAGCCTAAACAGCAACTCTGCTGTTGTTGGACCTTGTGGCCTGTTGATCTCCACAGGGCTATGACAAGGCAGTGCTGATTTAAACAACACTGCTATCAAGCCTCCACTGAAGCTGTGATTCTAAAGGTGTTTTAACTGCAAGGTTGGTTCAAGCTGGAACCTGGAGCTGTAATTTAGTGCCCCAATTCTGTGGTGTGCTCGGCCCAGGCCAGCTGGCTCACTGGTCTGAATCCTAGGGCTTCATTCATGGTTTTGCCAGACAAGTAACTCAACAGTGCCCCAATATTGGTAAGTACCTAAATGAGGCAGCCAAGCTCCCCTACAGACCCACCAGGGAAGGTGTTTTTGGCTTCTGCCATGCAGACAGTCCTGGAATCGGCTCCCCAAGAGCCTTATCAGCAGAAGCTGCTAGTGTGCTCTGTGCCCCTCAGACCTCACAGCTCCGGACCAGCTCTACCTGTCCCTGCCTGTGCCAAGCCTGACTTGCCTGCTGTAGCAATGATACACTTGCAGCTCTGAGCCAGAGCACGTAGCTAAGGATAGTACTTCGTGCTCCAGCCAAGCGTAGGTGAAGAAGGTGTCCTTGTTTGGCTTAAGCTACTTACAGATTTGCCACTCTAATTGCTTAAATAAAAGCTCATTTCAAGCCAGGCTGATGGCTTGTTTGTGTGGTCTTATCCTATGTGCAGGAAAACATAGATGGATGATTTTACACTGGAAGCACCAACATACTTGAACCTCATGCTGAGATCAGGAACTAGGGTTTAGTATCCTCTACCCTTGCTGATGATGCTGGGAAGATCCCAGCTCCCTCTCCTCCCTCTCTCTTGTGCTTTTTACAGCTGGCTTCTTCCTGTTGGTCAGAGTAGTGGCAGCACTGAGCACATTCTGCAAGCAGTGGTGCTTCCAGTGCTGATGAGATTAAACCAACATGAAGCTATCCCTGCCTTCCCCCTGAGAACAACATCCCCTTGTACTGACTCTACTCCCAGTGCATGCACTCTGCTTGGGTCAAATCCTGCCTAAACAACCCTCTGCACTGCTGGGAGCCTGCTCTATCCCAGGATGGGCTTCAGCACTGGCATTCCTGCCCCCCCTGAGTCTGTTAAACACAAACATGGGACTCCCTTAAATTTCTGCTTGGAAGCCTAGCAGTGGCATGTGTGAGGACTGCAGCTTAGGTTTGCTGGATGTGGTGGTCATGACTACTTGTATCATCTTGTCTATCTAGCAAGTACTGCTGCCAGGTTTGACTCTTGCATCATTCCTGTTAGCACTGTCTGCCTTGAATGCCAGAAGACAAGGATGTGGCATGCAAACAAACTTCTGTTGCTTTTCCTTACCCTTCCAGCCTATGCTAGGATCCTCACTTTCATAATTTAACTGGTTATTTCCTCTGCTAGGTGCTGAAATCCTCCTTTTTAGAGACTGCCACGTGCTCTATCTTTTGCCCTGTTACAATACCAGGAGCTCTGGTTCCAGCATCATACTAACAGCAAAGGACAACATGATGGTGTGGATGAGGGTACTGATGAACTAGGAGAACTGCAAACTCTCTGAATAAAGGTCAGCCTGTTGTGAGGGAGATCACAGGTTGAGATTCCTCATCTAGCTCAGCCTGTGTTTCTCATTACAGAATGAACTTCAGTATGTCCAGTCCAAGCTGTGCACTTCAGTGTTCCCTTAGATGGGATCACCTGAGGGTATTGCCCAGGGGGCTGCTCATCCCAACAGCTCTCAGAGGAGAATGACTCACCCAGTGCAAGTACCAGTGTATCCCCACTGGCTACAGGCAGAGCCTTGAGTAGCTTTGAGCAGATGCCTGGGCAAGCCTATGGCAGCTCCTTACATGTTGCCTGATTCACAGCACCTTTACTACACAGGAGAAGGAAATGGAATGTAAGAACTGGGTTTCTACCACACTGCTGCTATATAGTTGGATCCTCTATCAGAGTAAAGGATCCTGGTAAAACATGGAGCCCTATGGGGCTAACAGCCAAAAAATTTGTTTCCTTTGCTTTACACTGCTTTGTTTTCACACAACACAGTCAGAAAAGATCTTGCTGACCACCTTTGCCTTCCCCAGGAAGCTCCTTTGCATGTGCCTTGCTATGAGAGCACTGCCCAGGTAGCTCTGTTGCCCTATTCAGGGAGCAGTGTTTTTATCCATGTCTTTTGCCCTGTATTTCCCAAGATACTGATCTGGGCCAGGTCCTTCAAAGGTTGTGGAGCTGAGGAGCTTAACCTCATAGAAATGCAAGTTCAGGAAGTGAAAGAAGGGACATGAGTGCAGAAAAATGCAGTGTGCTTGACTGAAGGAAGATACTTGTGTGGATTCATTTGAGCAAGAGAGATGTGCAACTGCCCTTAAGAGAGAATTAAGGAGAAGGAGTTGAGGAGATGGGGACACTTAAAGGACTTGAAGTAATTTTGAAGATGATAAAATTAATGAATATTAGTTTCTGCTCTGGTGCTCATCCCAGCACCCTGAAGAACAATCAAGCATCTCAATTTCCTAGTTACACTGTACTGTCTCCATACAAATGACAGGAATCTATTGAAGCAGAAGCAGCACAAGACACCCCTCGCATTCTCCCTTTGAGAAGAAGATAGGAGAATGGCAGCTGTTTTCTAATGGGGAAGGGATCAGCTACCTTCATTAAACTGAGCTTTGTGGGAAGCTCCAGCAGGGCAGGACCTGCTGCTTGCAGTTACCCAGCTGGGAGATGCACAAATTCAGGCTGGTGGGTTGTGACCCCAGGCCTGCAGCCACGCTGGTGGGACTGGGTTTTGAGGGAGAAGAGATCCATGTTACACATTAACTACTGCTGCCTGTAGAAAGCTTTTGGCATAAGGAATGGGGCGTTGAAGGAGATTGTGTGTCTTTGGCATGAGGGTAAAACAATGTTTTATTAAGGAGTGGTAGTACAGTACAAAAATATGATTAATTGTATAAAATCTGTGAAAAGCATGGCACTGTTTAAAAGAGCCTTTTGTCCTCTCATGTGTTCCTTTCTTTTAAAAAATGTACATAGTAAATACTCCTAAATATTGTTTTTCAACCAGCATTAGGAAGCCAAGTGAGGTCTTCAAACTACAGTTGAGATGGTGCCATTTGAAAATCCTTGATTTGACTTAAAGATATACAGAGGAGGCAGGGGAAAAATAGACCTTCCAGAAGAATTTAGAGCAAAAAAAGCTTCTGCTGACAGGACATGAGAATATTCAGCACTTGAAATGGTTTGATGGTTTTTAGGAACAAAGTCCCCCAGCCCTGACCAACAAAGGCTTCTAGGTTGTTAGGAGTTAGGGCACAACCTGACCCATGGAGCGAATGACCCTGCCTGTGTGGTTAAAGCCAAGTTGGTGCTTTGTCAGGATCAAGGCTAACCCTTGCGGTCTGTGGCAGACCATGAACTTAGTCTGTCCCAGGCTCCCTTCAACATCTCTCTCAGGTTTCCACGGTCCTAGGATCTACTTGACCAAAACCCGCTAAGTTTATCCTCCTTTTTTCTTTTCCAGCTTTATTTATGTGTAAGGAAACATAATTCCTGCTCTTGAAGCTTCCAGTAACACTTGCAAATTACATTGTCTGGAAAAAGAGAGCTTTGTCCCAGAGAGTCCAAGTGAATTCAGACTCTGTTTTCTTTCTACTGACAGGCCAACTGCTGTTTATTTTCTTCAGAGGTTTTGTGTCTGAACCTTGTTCTTAACAGGAGTGAACAATTACTGAATTAAATTCCATGGCTGTGCCTGGGAGCTGCCCTGCAGTATCAAATCCTGTGCGTTCTCGCTAATAAACATAATTGCTGGCACTGTGAAAGCAGCCCACTTTGAAGATGAAATAGGCTATCAAAACAAGTTCTGTGCAAGATGGAGACTAGACACAGCTTAGTACAGAGAGAGAGAAATGTTTGCTTTTGAAAGGTGCACAGACTTGCCAGGGGCTCATAGGACACGTCTTGTCTACGTGATGAAGCTGTTAGGCAGGCTGTCTATGGGACAGACATCTCAGCACTGTCACTCCTTTGCCAAAACCCTGGTGTGTTTTATGTTGGGATGTGAGAGCTGTTCCTGTCACCATACAGATAGCCCTGGGGCTGGAAAATGGTCCAAATGGAAACTGGCTGCTTAACGAAGGGAAGATCGCACTGCTCGTGGTGAGCATCAACGTGCCTGGTGGTTGGCAGTCTAACTGGAGGCGAGGGCAGGCTGGTAAGTAATTCTTCCTTCGCTCCCTAAATTCCCATGGAATCCCTTTAGCAGCTGAAGTGCTTCTGTATGAGCAGGAATTGCATATTCCTCATTATTCCAAGTCGCTGATTTACCTTCTTCCTCTGGCCTTAGTGCCAAGAAGTGACAGTAGAGCTCTAGTGAAGCAGTAACTGCAAGTTTATCTCCAAGCAGCAGGTCTATGATGAACATGAGCGTCCTCTTTGGTCTCAAGGCCCTTCTCTAAGGTGGAGTGTGGTGGAATGTTTCCTTCTCCTTGCTCTTGAGACGTAGGATCAAAATGCATTTGGGTGGGAGGATGCCACATGGGATTTGTTAACCTACATGCAACTTACTAGAGCAGCTCAAATTGGAGAGGAAATCCCTAACTGATGCTGAGCCATCGCAGGGAGCCTGGGGACACTAACAAGTTGTATGAACCATGACCAAGTTGCCTGACTCCTAAATGCAAGGTCTGGCCATCGAGGCAGGATCTTTTTTAGCCGAAATTATAGTGTTTGGAGGTTGTTTCCCCGTGTGAGCAAGGAGCAGTGGTGTGTGGGCTGCCAAGCCTCTGCCCTGCTGGGCAGGGAGGGAGATTCCCTGGATTTGCTCTTCCATCTCCGACAAGGACTCACCCTTTGAAACAACTGCACACCCTGCAGCTGGCACGGCCGGCCTCGCACACACAGAGTGGGTTCAATAATTCAGCAAGAAAACCAGAGCCAGCAGCAGAGCTGGGCTCCTGCCAAGGCTTGGGATGTTGTCCCTGAATCAAATAGTGCTGCTGCTCCACAGCCTGAGCTCTGCCTGCTTGGGAAACACTGCTGGGGAAAGGAGACATCTTCAGCCCACAGATTTGCTGCTGCTGCTCCAATAGAATCATCAAAGACCTTCAAGATCATCAAGTCTAACTGTCTGCCCTACAACCCCTAAGCACTAAACCATCTCTTGAGTAGAGGGAAGGGAGGAAGGGGCTGGTGTACTGGTTCACACTGGTGTCCTGTGACCTTTCCCTGTCTGAGCAGTGCGAAGGGACTTGAAAAGCTGAGTGCCCTTTGCCAAAACGGTAGGAAATATTACTGTTTGCCTTAGGCTGTACAGTGACCATTGTATTATTTATCATCTTTATCTCCTCTTCCCCTCCTTGTGGTTCTTATCCTTGGCTTCTTTCTCTTATTTTTTTTCTTTTTTTTCCTTTTTTTTTCCTTAAATAAAGTGTATTTAGTGCTGGTGAAAGGTGCTGAACTGGCAGCCTTGGAGATAAGTGGTTCTCTACCCAACCCAGGAGCGCCCTGCTGCTTTCTCTGGGCTTTATCCTCTTGGCACCAGCCCTGTGCTAGGAGAGATCGCAGCTCCCTGTGCTCCTCCACCCTCTCTCCCATAGCTGCGCTTGCTGGGACACCCATGGCTGAGCAGAGACTCCCACTTCCTGTTCCAGGCTTGGATGCTGCTGGTGCAGCATCTCTGGATGTCTGGAGCTGACAGTAGGACACTGCTGTGAGCTGCTCCAGATGCCACAGAAGATGCAGCTTCTGCAAGTAGGACCCTCTCTATTTCCACAGCCAAGTACCAGCTCCGCAGCCCAGGACAGCTGTGATCCAGTTCTGAGCTGAGGAGATGGGACAGAGGAAGGAGTGTGGAGGCACCCAAGAGGTGCCACTTCTCTCTACCTTCAATTAGTGTCTAATCCACACCTGACCTCAAGTGCTTCAGTGCAGACTGATTGTCCTTTCATGCTCCCTTTCCCCACCTTCACTAAAGTGCAAATGAACACAACTGCATCACCCCAGGTGCTGCAGCCTGGGGGGGGCCAATGGGGCATTGAGCCCTTGACCTGCCCATGCCAACCCCAAGCCAGGCTTCCAGAGAACATCCTGGAGGCATTTGGTGTGTTCCCCCCACCCTGAACACCAACCTGTGCTACCTCTGGACAAAGGGAAACCCCTCACTCGCTCATTCCCACCTCCCTCCCCACCCTTTCCCATCCCCATCAAACTGTGCCAGCCTTCCCCAGCACTCTGCTGGGCACCAGAGAAGGGCAGAGCAGCTTGATCCACCTTCCCATCCACATTAAAGCTAAATGCAGCACCAAAATAGATACAAAAATAGAATTTGGGGTCCATTGGCCCCGCTTCACTATTAACATTAGTGCTATGAAATGTCTGAAAATAAGAGCCGCTCTCTCTGTACACCTTCCCCCCACCCCCCTCACCAACAGTATTGCCGCTCGCCCGGTCCTGTTGAAACGAGGCAGGAATATGCCTGTTTTCTCTAAACTTTAAGCATTAATTAATTAATTCTAGCTCATCTAATGCTTCCATCCCCCCCATTGTAAACAAACATGGCAGAAAGGGGCTTGGAAGAAAAAAACACTAAAAATAGCTTTTCCTAGAAATCCTTCATAATTCCAGTAATTCTGGCTTCTGGGACTCCCATCCTGCCAGGTCACGTAAAAGGACAGAAGGTACCTGTGACTGGTTTTTTTTGCTGAAGGCCCTGATGTCCTCCTCAGGTTTCCCATCGGGTGCTCTCTGATGGGGATGAGAGAGAGAGAGAACGCATTTGCTTTCCTCTGTCCAAAAGTCACCGAGTGTTTGATCGGCAAACCCGTGACTAAAAAAAGTAGATATAGAAAATAAACAACAACCCACAGCCTCGTTCCTAAAGTTTCCCCGTCTATCCAGCTGTCAAAGTGCAAAACCTAGAGACTCCTAGAATGATTTTCTTGCTTTGGTTTCCCCCCTCCACGTGCTTGAGTGGTATGGCCTTCCTATGGCAAAAGTCGGATAAAGCGTAACTGCAGTCGCTCCTGCACATGGAATCATGAATCATTCCAGTGACTTGAGAGTCTAAGCTGTTAATAGGCTAAAAAAAGGAGTTTTTTGATGTTGTTCTTGATTTTTTTTTTTTCTCTTTTTGATTGTTTTCTTTTTGCATTATAAGTAAGCATGAATATATATTAATATATTACACTGCTTGGATTGCAGCTGGAGCAATCCAAACCTTTCCTATGCTGTAAAACTAACCCCCACCCTGCTCTCCCCATGTCAGGAGCTGCTTTTTTTTTGTCTCCTCCCTATGCCGGTTTTCACGTGATTAAAAGTCCCTCCCAGCCCCCCACCCCTTATTTTTTTTGTGTTTTTAGTAGATATTGCCACATTCTTAAATTCATGCATAGCTGCATTGCTATTGCACACAGATGAAGGGCTGCTCGCTCCCTCCCAGCTGCTCCCCTCCCCTCACTGGTTGTGCACGTCCTCTCTGCGGACGATCTTGTAGATGATCCAGTAGAAAATGTTGAAGATGAGGAAGGCCATGGGGAAGCCGATGCGTGAGATCTTGTCGATCTTCTTGGCTCGCTGGATGAAGAGCTTTCGCATCTCCTCGGGCGAGCGGGACGGCGGAGGGACCGGGTTGGCCGTGTTGTTGTTGTTGGCCCCCTTGACGGAGATGCCGTCCTTGGCCTGTAGGCAAGCTGGTCCCATTCCGTAGGCGGTGAAGTTGAACCTGCCTTCCCCAGCTTCGTCCTCCTGGAACAGATTCAGCATGGGACTCTACTTAAAATGAGATATAGACAGTGCACCCTCGCTATAAGGCTCTCCGCTGACGGCTTCCTGCTCTGCAAGGGGAGGGTGTCCCTGTCATGCCCCGACCACAGTGCCCTTGGACAAACCCTCTGTTCTTGGGAGATCAGCCTTATAGAAGGGTGCCGGTGGTGTGACACACAGATGCAAATCAGGGGATCCAGGCACCCCGTGGAGAACAGGACTGAACTTTCACCCCACTCAAAACTCTGATGGACAAGGGTTCGTGGTACTGTTTTCATTTTTCCAGTTGCATCCCCTGTTTTGCTTCTGCCTCTGCCTCTCCCTCCCCCTACCCCGCTCCTATCGGCACCTTCTTTGCTTTGCCTGTGCTGGACCAGCTCGCCCAGAAGGAGTGGGCTCCATGCGACTCAGGTAGGGGAAGCCTCAGCTTGAGGCTTCCTACAGAGTTACATGGGTTAGGAGGCACCAAGACCCGTCCAGGAAAAGACCTCTGCAGCAGCGTGCAAGCAGCCCTCTGCTCACCTGCCCAAAGGAACCCGCAGCCCCTCCCTAGCGGTTGTCTTCCAGGTGAAGACTAGAAGCACCCTTCTGCAGATCGATGGTAAGACATGGCTGCTCATGCTAATTCCAGTTATTGATCAAGAGAATTACTTTCCAGTCTAGTAGCAAAGTGCTGTGCTGATTTCTTTTCATGGAGGCCTCGCAGGCTTCTCAGGATGATTTAGCCCTATTTTAAGGTAATCACACGGAAAATCAAGTTTGGCCCAAATAATGCAACCAGTGAGTTGCAGAGGCAGGGTCAGAAACCCAAGCCTCTTGGCTACAGGTCACTGTGGCTAATTGATAGGCCAACAGCACTAATTATCTGTCACAGAGGCTGCTCCGTGCTGTGTCCCCAACACTGACCTCTGTCCCCCAACATGGACCTCCCAGTCGCCTCCTTTGTAACCCTCCAGCTCAATGTGCCCTGCTGACCCTTCCCCTCTCCTTTGCAGAGTCTTTTCTGGATGGCCCCTGTATGGAGTGGGGAAGCTGCATGGGATGGAGGCACTGGCTGGGGACTCTGGGAGAGGAAGAAGCAGGCTGGCATAGCTGAGCAAAGCAAAACAACCCAGGTAAAACTGAACCTTCTGTGTTTTGGGGTGGTTTATTATTTTTTGGAGGGTGCTAGCTGGTGAGGTTATGACCTACCAGCAGCCTTACTTGTTTTCGAGCCTGAGCTGACGCAGAATGCAGGTAAAGTCTTCAGGTTAAACCACCTTTGCTCTTCTCTGGTGGAACAACCGCACAAACACTGATACATCTGGTTTAGCCTAAATCAATTAATTCTCTAATTTACTGGATTTCTTTACTCACTGCCAAGAGGCCTGGATTTGTGTGTGTCACACCCATGGTAGAGCAGCTAACGATGCTTTTTTCAGTGTGCAGTCTCAGAGGGGAAAGACAAAGCCTTTACAAGCTACACTGGGCTGGTGGGTCTCTGGACACACTCCAGGTGGGTCTGGTGGTGGTGTCCAGACCGGTCCATACCTCTAAGAGACAGTAACTCTTCCTAGTCATCATTGTCCCTACATCTACCCTCGCCAGGACCTGTCTGCCTCAATGGATATGAAGTCATGAGTTTGGAGACAGCTCTCTGTTTGGTCTTTCGACTCTAATCCTCCCCTTCTTCCAGAGGGAAGCAGGTGAGAAGTGTCTCAGAAATGGAAAGGGCCAGTTGAAACCTAGCAATAGGTATTTATTGATTCAATTTTTATTTTTAGAGAGGAAGAAAGGCTCTTAAGGAAGAGAATAAGCTGGCACCTCGCATCTAACCCCGAGGAAAGTAAGAAACAGATTTGTCTGGATTCATTTGTCTCAATGCCAGACCATGACACAGCTCAGTGTGCAACACACTGGGCTGTGAAGAGTGGCCAGGAGCTTTCGATTTGGACAGACCTAATACACTTGGTTGTGGGCTGCTTCTCTCCCCAGCTGCATCCACCAGCCTGGACCACTGCATCATCTCAGTGGTTTTGAGCTTGGCATGTCATGCTTAAACCAGACAGAGCTACCCAGACAAGTCAGGCTATCGGGACAGAGCAATTAGGTTCTTTGGCAGCTGCACTAACCCATTTGCATGTTTGCAGTCAGCTCCTCGTTTTCTGATGAGCCGGCAAACCTTTTGCGTTTTGCTTTTGCAAGTGTTTTTGTTTATGCTTTGTTCCAATTAAATCGCCGGGAGATTGGGCAGGGATTGTAATAGCAGCCCTGTGTTCAGCAGAACGTCTCCGGCAAATGCCTTAAACTCTTCTGCACATTAGTGGCTTTTTTCTCCTTATTGTTTTACCAACAGAGGGATCTGCATGGACCCACCAACAGGAGGCTGGAGAGACAAGCGCTGTGAGGAATCTGTGTTGGATGGTTTTAGCTTTCGCTTTATCTTCTGAACCCCAACTGCCTCAGCTGATTTTCAGATGGCAGGGTCATGCTCTGGCCAGAGAAAAACAGTGGGTGCTGATGGGCTCATCTGCCACTTCTTTTCCCTTGCATTTTCCCAACATGTCTCTTTTCTGGTCCTGACCGGGTTGGGGATAAGGACAGCTGATGCAGAGACAGGTGAGTGTACTAAGAGACAGGGATTCCTGCTCCTTATGCTTGTCTGTCCCCTGGAATCCAGGGGCAGATCTCCACTGTAAACTGCTGCAGGACAGGTTAGACCCTGTGAGAGACTCTTAATGCCCAGGACAGCGAAGCAGGACTGGGGGTTCTCTGAATAAGATGGGATCACAAAGGGGACTTCACAACAGAGGGCAGACAAATACCTATGAGAAATACTTTAGGCAGATCTTAGTGGTGTCCCTGGACTCCTGAGATTCCCATCACAAATTTTTCTATGGATTTGTTTTTCTGCACAATCTTACTGGTTTTTTAATGCTCATTTGGAGGTGGATTCTGAGACCTGGTGCTGAAAATCTGATCCTACTAGTTAATGAACGATAATTTTAAAGTGTCTTTGGCCTTGTGATCACGGTCACTTTATGTTCCTCTCTAGGGCATACAGTGAGGTGAAATCTTTACTGTGGCACCTCAGCATAAAAGCTGATGGAGTCCATGCTGCAGGAGTTGCACGTGCATGGTCAGATTGGCATCAGCCATGGCAAGGAAGCATGGAGCCAGTCTAAGGCTGAGCATATTAGTCTCTCCTTCTGAGAGGAGTTTGCAGTCAGTCTGAGAAGCAGATGCTTTTGAACACAGAGATGACAGAGACAAAAGAGGTGTCACTTACCTGTGAGCTAGTGTAGGCTGTCTTGCAGGGGGATGCTGTTGTCTGATAGACCACACCTCCCTGCCTGCCTGCCTCCCCCCAGCCCTCACTGTGTCTTCTGAAGAGGAGAAAAACTCAGACAGAATATTGCTGTGTGAAAATTGTTCTGCTGAGAACAACCCTTTTGGTCTAGACTGCTTGGCCAGCTAACAAAACCTGGCTTGCTAGACTCCTGAGGTCAGCAGAGTACTAGAAGGGACAAAATTCATTGAGGTTGCCCTGTGTTGTGCTGTGTGACCCTCCTTAACATCTGACCATATACTGAAGTCTTCCCCAAGAACTACTCGCTTGGTTCAGTTGACCATGTAGTGATGCTCTGCTGGGAGAGATTTCAGCCGTGTCCTTCATGCTTTATGTATTACCTTATGGTGTCTCCTCTTCCTTCTGAACCTGAGCAGCTCTTTGTGCTGCCGAGACACAAAGTTGACGGCAGCGTATTCTAGAAGTGCAGAGAACACGAACAGTAAACACACGGCCATCCAGATGTCTATGGCCTTCACATAGGACACCTAGGAGTCAGAGAGAGAGAAAGATTGAAAGGGGGTGGCTTCTTCATCCATATGACTTTTTGCTTGCTATTTCACATGCTACTCCCAAAGACTTTGGGAGGAGTTGACCAAGCCCTGATACGGCTGACACCTACTCTTGAATTCCAAGTTCTAGCTCACTTAATATGAATGTGGTGTCAGGCCACAGAAAATGCAGTAGTCCCACAGCTCCTGATTGATAAGGAAAAGAGCAATCCGGTCTGCTCATATCATGAGCTCTTCATACTAGGAAAACTCAGCACGGTTATAGTGATGGTCAAGTGAGAAAAGGGTGGAAGGTAGAGTGTCCAACCCTGTAGGGTTGTTCCAGGGGTTTGTAACGTGCAGAGCTCCTGGCTGTTGAGATCTGTGGTGGATCTTGGGGTGAGTGCTGAATCTTTTTAGTGCTGCTTGCTCATAGGGCAAAGGCCACAAGGTGCCTCCTGTGTTGAGCAGAAGGATCTTTGTGGTGACTTCATTATCGTGCATGCTTTGTCCCTCTGTGAAGATCAGTGTGTTCCCTACCTTGGGGAGTGATGCTCGGGAACCAGAGCTCTGCGTGGTCATAGTGAGCACTGTAGTAATCCCCAGGCCAACGCGAGCAGGTGCAGCATCCATGTTGATCCAGAAGGAGATCCAGGACAGAATGACAATAAGGAGGCTGGGGATATACATCTGGATCAAGTAATAGCCCATCTGCCGCTCCAGGTGGAATCGAGCTTCTATACAGGTGAACTTGCCTGAGAACAATGGGAGATAGAGGGAAGATTACCAACAAGGCAGGAGAGCTTCCTGTTTTTGGCTGTCACCTGGGAACTTTGCATCACTGGAACAAGTCTTTTTAGAGGGGAAAAGGTTGTGAAACATGGATGTACAACAAGCTCTTGGCAGTGTGTACTTCGTCACTTAAATTCGCCTGCTCCCTCGCATCTTGGGAGAGATGGTCCAGACCAAACTCCCTTGAGCTGATGCAGGTGTTACTGGGGAGAAGAGCCTTCCACACGTTTGTGTCTATTAGCTTTTTATTGGCTCTATATGTGGATATTTACTGGCAGCCTAGATATGTGTAGCTGTATGTACGTTGTCCCTAGATGTATAAGACAAGGCTTGTACCACCAGATTATTGTCAAACACTGCAAGGGGCTCTGGCAAACGCACAGTCCTGCCTTCTCTACCAAACCCAAGAGTTAAGAGTAAACAGCACTGACCTGTGTTGTAGTGCTTTGTGCAGTATCTCAAGTCTTTTTCTTCTTTGAGGATAAACTGAGGCAATGTCAGCCCATCAGCAACTTGCACGGCTCCTTTTTCTTGCCACTCAAATATGAGATCGTTCATTGTGTAGCCAACTGTTGAGAGGAGGGAACAGACACCACGTGAGACACGCTAAACACTGACTGGGAAGGGACAGGTTTGTAGAAGAGAGCTGTGGCTGCAGGTAGGGACTGATCCTGGCCTTCCTTAGCAGTGCTATAATGCATGGGGTTTGGGTTGTGCATAGGGTAGAAGCCGGGGTAACACTGAGGCTGTGATGGTGTGCAGTGAATTGTCTGCAATAAAGCACATCTTGTCTTGAATTTGGCTTCTTGAGCTGTTTGCTGCTTTTTCAAACTTGACCTCTTTCTCTGAATGGAGTTTTTCATTGCTTTTCCCTCCTTGGAATAAGAACATGGGGCAAATGTTCATCCACAGAGAAAAAATCCCATTTGCAGCTGAAAATGTTTTCACTCTTCTCTTCCACAGCAAAAGGCCATGTAAATACCAGCAAGCCAGGGCTCCTCCTGTGGGGTCTGCTATGGTTTGGCCTCTCCAGGAAATGTTACCTGTGCTGAATGAATGGAAAACCCTGAGCAAGTGGTTCTGGAACAAGGCTCCAGTGAAGGCTGAACTGGGAATGGGCTGCAGCTGGGGAGGGGGATGACAGGGGTGAGGGAAAAGGGAAACACGTCTCCTCTCCAAAATGAAGATGTGCACAAGACTCACAGCTTTCTAACTGCATGATGCAAGTCTGTACGTCCATGGGGAAGTTCTTCAGGTCCATGGGGCAGGCCAGAGTCAGAGTGATCCTGAAGAGAGTAAAAAAAAAAGCAGTTTGGTCAAGATCGTGTGGGGGAAAAGGGAGAGTTTGGTGGGATTTGCTGTGGGGAAAATGCCCTGTGATAAGCTGAAATGAACTGCATGTCCCTGGGTTCCTGCTGTGCTTCTTGAAACCTCTGCTTTTGCCTCTCAAGCTCCATTTTCTGCTGGGCACAGGCTGCATTCTCTGTGGTACATTATGGAATCACAGAACCAGGGTTGGAAAGGACCTCCTAGATCACTGAGTCCAAACAGACCCACAACGACAAAAAACCTAAGTACCCGAAGACCTAAATACCTGATTGAGCGACAAACACAGACAAACCCTCTCCATGGCTGCCCCTTGAGCGGGGTGTGAAGCATCGTGGCTGCAGTTTCTTAAACACCTCCAGGGATGGCGACTCAACCCCCTCCCTGGGAAGGCTGTTCCAGTGCCTCACAACTCTTTCTGTAAAGAATTTCTTCCTAATATCTACTGCAAACCTCCCCTGGCTCAACTTCAGACCATGCCCCTGGTTTTGCCAGGAGTTACTAAGGAGAAGAGGCCAATGTTCCAGCATCTCAATGTCTTTCCTATAATGAGGAGCCCAGAACTGAACAGGGCTCTGCTGCCCTGCGCTGGGATTTGTGCTCAAAGTGTTTGGCTCGGTAAGGCAATGCTAAAGGATTTGGTTCAGATAACTAGATTGGTGTTATTTGGTTTAATCAGGCTTGAAAGTGCTGGCCCCTGGAACGTTTGGGGTTTTCAGCTGTTTGTGTTGATGTAGAAATAGTGGAAATTCTTGGGGGACAGGAATTGAATTTTTCTATCATCAGATCTACAAGAAACTTAGCAGGAGGAAGGGAGAGTTTAACTTCAGTCTTTATGCTTCAAGAAATTCTCTGCTTGAGTTTAGGGGCACGTTGGGACAGAAATGTTGTGACAGTAGAAAAATTGACCTGTTCAGATTTCCTTTGTATGAAAGTAACTGCATTTCCTGTATTTGAACAAACACCTCAGTAGAAGAGTCACCACTGCTAGTCTCTGCCCACTTGTTTTTTTTTCTCATCACATCTCTAGTAGGGGCCTCCGTCTCTGATCGATCAGAGCAAATAGACAAGCCCCTAGAGAAGAATTTACTGCCAGATGTCAAACAGGGGTGGCTGGAGCTGTGACTGGGTCATGAGGTGTTGAGCACTTGCTGGGCAACTGTGTGCTGAGAAGGGACCAGAGACTGCAGTCCTCAGGGATGATTCTGGGTGAAGCCAGTGCTGAGGATGCTGAGTCCTGGGTCCAGAGAACGAAGTCCACCTTCTTTTAAGCGTCTTGGGCAAAGTTAAACCCTTGCTAGCAGCAGTAGCAAAGAGCCAGAAAATGGCAGAGGATTTTAGATGGAAACTTTTTTTAATAAGAGGAAGACAGCTTCTCCTTTTGGGAACGGTTTGCATTTACATAGTGATCCTCCATCATTACTGTCCTCCTCGTGTTTGGTTTCCACAGGAAAATGTACCTTAAAAGAAACTTGTACTTTTGTCTGGAGATGAATTAGGTAGGAAAGTTCTTTTTTTAATAACAGTTTTCCATTGAAAACAGTGATCAGCTCTGCCACGTCTTTCCCTGTCCCCTGCTGAGCCATTGCCCTGTTTTGCAAAGCAACCACAGGGCAGGGGTGACCCAGTAGTCCCTACCCCGCTGTGTCCCCTCCTGCAAACCCCCCTGGAACAGGAGTCTGTGCTGCTCTCACTGCCGAAGTTGTTGGGGGCACTTTTACTACCTGAGGTTTCTACATGAGGTTTCCATGTTGAGCCAACATGCCTGGCAATTATCTTATTGTCTTGGGCATCGGGAGCTGGTCTTTGGGCTGGACCACCTTGGTGTTTGATGGATGCTGTCTACATTGCACCATGAAGCTTGGTTTTCATTTTACAGCCTCATGCTGCCCACGGCTGCCACTGCTGGCTGTAGTGTGAGAGGTGTCTGTGTACCTTAGGCAAATGTACATCATACATGAGGTGAAAAAGTCTCTGAGACAGAGTTGAACTCCTTCTCTTTAAGCACCTGGAGTTTCATCTGAATTTCTTTGGTTTGAAATAGAGAGTGAATGGGGCTGGAAATGAAAGTGGGGGATTGGATTGATTTCCTGTGGGAAATTCAGCGCAATCAGTTCAGCTTCACCAAACAGATTCTTGGATCTAGTGAAATAGGGATAAATGGGAAGGGTTATCTGAGAGAAAGCCATGGAGCTCTTTTTGTCAGGTTGCACCTTTCACAACAGGGTTTTCATGGGCTTCTACTTGTTTTCATGCAGTATAGCTGGTTTGGGGCTTGTGCTAGTCTACTATCTTGAGTGCTTTTACATAAGGGGTGTTAAAGAATCTACTGATGAGGAGCAGAGGTCCTCAGAATTCTGGAGTAAAGCACTGGGCTGGAGAAAGATCCCTTCACTTACAGCTCTGGCTTATATTGCTCCAAGACAAGAATGGGTTTGGATGTGGAAGCAGGGAACTCTATGCCTCACAGCTCTTAAGCACAGGTTACCGCTGGGTGTAAAGGTCCAGACAAGGGAGCTGGTTAATGACATTTTTCTTTCCTCTACCTTTATTTAACTAAACCAAATAGTGAAACAGTTATCATCCAGGAAAATTATGTGTTTCACTGTTCAGTGATTTTAATGCAAAGGAATTGCCTCAGAAGGAGGAAGAAACACTGGCACAGGGTGCCCACAGAGGCTGTGGGGACTCCATCCATGTGGTATTTCAACTGGGCCAGACAAAGCTGCTGCTGGCTTGATCTGTCATTGCCAGTCGTCAGGACAAGTTTGCGTAAAAGACCCTCAGAAGTCCCTTCCCACCACGTTGCTATGACACCACTAATCACAGAAAGTTAGGGATTCAAAAAGACCTCGAAAGATCATCTGGTTCAATCCCCCTGCCACACAGGATCACCTAGATCAAGTTGTATGTCTGATTTTAGGCTTGAACAGTGAGAGTTTAGCTCTGCCCCCTCCTACCTTAGTGGAACTCTTCCCGCTGAGCCACCTCACCTGATGCTGTAGAGGACATTGCCATTTCTGGAGATCCTCAGAAGCTTGTTGTCTGTTGTAATCTCATGGAAATGGGCCCCTTTCTCATTAGCAAAAAACAAGTCAGGCTTCCAGATGGAGTCCAGCATAGAGGGGTCCAGGTCCAGGGAGTCATCAGGGTATTCATTGTATGCCAGCCGTGGGTCGTTCCATTGCTGTCGCAGGAAGATGTTCACCCTGTAATCCTGCACAGTGCAGGCAGGGAGCAGAGAAATGCAGTTAGTGCTCGGAACAGGCTGAAAGCGCTGAAAACTGGGGAGTATGTACTGCAATAATTCTGAAAACCAAACTGCATCTGGACCTACATTCCCAAGTTAAGGGATGCCTTCTTGGCATCTTGTCTTCAGGAGCTGCTGTTATTTTTAGCTCTGTGGCTTACAGCTATCTCATAGCAAGAGCAGCTGCCTCTCCTTGCATCCCTCCATCACAGCAATCATGAGCTGTGTGTGAAGGGTCAGGACCTCTAGTTTAAGCCTTGGGGCTAGAGAAACGATACTCAGTTGTGGAGGTTGCAATGGCTGGTGTCAGCAAAATGAATATTGCAGAGGATTAAGAGAGAAAGGGCATCAAAGCCAACTTCTTTTCAGTGTTGAACCACCTCACGTTGTGACTATCTGTGGTTCCTCCAGACTTGTGAAAAGTCACATATGTGTTCCATGTTCCCCTCCCTAATGTCAAAATGCCATGAATACTACAGATTTGATAGACCAGCCATCTTCTGTAACTGGAGTTGGTCCCCCAGCACGATGCAAAGTGATATCTGCCACATAACTCTGTGTCTTACAACCCTGCTGAGTTCCCCAGGCCAAGTCTGGCTGCTGGGGTCAAGCCCAGACGTTCTCTGGGACAATTAAAGGCAGTTTCTATTCTCCCTGTCTGACCAGAAAGAGTGATCTGCATGCCCCTTTTCTGCTGACTTTCACATAAGAAAGTGAGCCAACAAACTGAAATGGGGAGAGGATGTGCCAGCTATCAGAAGAGGGATAGACGCTCCACATCCATAAATTAATTGACATTTTCTAAGTATAGAGGCAGGCTGCATCTGAAGAGCAGCACGTAATGGACCAATTTCACTGCCCTGGCCTGAATGAACAGTTGCTATCATGACTAAGGTTTTCTTTGGTGCCTCTCTAATACTAATGTACTTTGAAGACTTTCATGAAGAGACAATTAATGGAGTATCTAATACTGTCACAGGCACTAGGTCTTTACTTTCAGTTGAGACTGAACCTCTCAGAGCATATCCTGACTCTGCCATCAGATCTATTCTTCCCATCTGGAGAACACAAAGCTTTGGAGTTGAAGGGTTCATCTGGAGAAGAGTCTTTCTGATGTTGCTACCTCAAGTGCTCCCTTGACAAGGATCCCACAGCCTCTTGCCCAGGAGGACACGACTCTTGGAGTCCAGTCACGGTGGAGGGTTGGGCAAGGATTGTGTCATGGGTACCTCATGCTTTGGATGAGGTAGCTCATAGCAAAGCCCATGGTCTAGAATCTGTTTCAGACCACTTAGTGCCATCTGCATCCTTGGAACACAGAAGCTGCTAATGACATAATGATTATGACAACAGCAAATGGACCAAGGACTTGATGCTAAAAGGAGCAGACTTCTGAACATGAAAAAGAGTTGCAACACTCTCTCCTTCTGCTCATATTCCAAATGTCACCTTCACAAGTCCTAGTGCAACCCTCTAACTTAATTATTCATCTCTGTCGGCCCAGGATAATGTGTCTTGAGAAAATGTGAATAGCTGCGGACAGCTGGGGACCAGAGTCCTAGCGCAGGACTAGCTGATCACGCAAACCTGAAAGAGGAAACCAGCCCCAAGTCTCCACTCCCCGTGGCATGCAGCAGCTCCCTAAACACTCGTGTGCTTTCAGTCCTCCCTTTTCTGTGTGTGAAGATCTGCAGCCACTGCAGTCAGGGGAAATCAATGTCACTGACCTAATAGGTAGAAAGCAAAAGGTTGTTTTGCTTATTCAGCTCCAAACAAGCTGGATCAGGTCAGCTAGCAGGTCAGCTGCAGTTGGGGGCTTGTGTCATGTACAACACAAATTAAACTCTTGTTTGGAAGAAACTTCACTGGTAGCTGCCCAGAAGTGTTCTCAGCCTGATAGAGTGCTGGGAGAGGAGAAATTGAGCCAATCTCTCTACGACAGCCTTTGTTGCTGAAGTAAAGTCACTGCTTCTCTTCCAAGACTTGCCAGAAGGAAAGGGTGAGAAGGGAAGTGCAGTGTGGTTTGTATTGCCACCACAGCAGGCGTAAGAGAGCATGGACAGAACAACTGACATAGTCTTCGTCACCGTGATCACACATCTTAATTACACTCTTGTGAGCCAAATGAAAAGTAGTTTCTCATGGTTGCGAGAAGGCTCTTCCTCACTCATCTCCAGAATCTACATGTCCTGTAGTCATGTCACACTTGTGAACAGTCCAGGGGCTTGTCACAGATTGCACTGCATCAATCCAGGAGGTGATTGTCATTGTGATGAGTAACTCTTCATGCTTCTCCTTTGAAAATGAGAGTTTGCAGTGGTTACTGTTTGTTCTGGGACATGTGAGCATTTATGGTGTGATGACAGAGGACTATCACACCTGCACTGAGTGCCATTCTCTAACTTTGCCATCCTGTGGCACCAGTGTTGTTCCCGCACGTGTGTGCATGATCTTCCTTCTCAGTGGGCTTTTGCACGGACCTGGCCTGGACACTGAGGATGGTTGTATCCTCTGATACCTTTTCCCTTGTTGCGCTGCCCTGTGGTATTGAAGGTGATGAGCAGCCTTTTAGATTTCTTGTGTCCTGGAGGTCACAAGCTGAAGAGCAAATGGGGCATGTCTGTGGCAATCATAGAATCACAGAACTTTAGGGATTAGAAAGGACCTGAAAAGATCATCTAGTCCAATCCCTCTGCCACAGCAGGATCACCTAGACCAAGTCACACAGGAACGTGTCCAGGTGGGTTTTAAACATCTCCAGAGAAGGAGACTCCACAACCTGGACCAAGTCACACAGGAACGTTTCCAGGCGGTTGTTGAAGGTGAGTCCCACAGGCAGCTGAGCTCTGCGGGGTTTCCTGAAGGGACCTCCTGCTATGCTGTTTTGCAGACCACAAGCCAAATCAGAACCGTGTTTTCTTCCTGAGAAGTGGAAGTGGTAACGCCTGGTGCCATGAAATTCTGTGTCCTACTTGCTCTGCACCTTATGTAGTGCTGATGACAAAGGGAAACTAAAACCACCCTAAAGTGCTTGGGAGGTCCCTTCCAATCCCTAATGATTCTATGATTCTATGATTATCAATAGCTGGTTGACGTAGGTAAGGCATAAAAACGTCTGTTTGGTGAGATAAGGCTTGTTTGATGGATCGGCTTGGGCTGAGTGTGTAGACCAGTGTGTAACACGTGTGACTTGCTGCACTGAGGCATGGGGTGGTGGTTGGATTGACGTAAAGAAGGCAAGCACCACTTCTTGTCCTCTTTTTCAAGGAAGGATAAATCAAATAGCAGCAAAGGTCCTTGTAGGGATGAGGAACCAGGCATCGGTGGACTGCTTTGTCAGGAGAATGGGCTTGATGCAGAGATTGTTTGCTGGGATGTCATTTGCATCTATTTGAAAGAATTAAGTGGTAAACAAATCCCCTTTTAAACACATTAGTGGGGAAAGTCTCCACTCCTTGAGGTATCATATGGTGACAGTGTGATGTAGATATAACCAGAATAGGCCAAGCTGTGTCATGAAGTGTCAGACACACATGACTGGAAGAGCACACCTAGGAAAGATGCAGGTGGGGCTGGAAGTCTAGACACTCCCTGGCTCTGAGAGGAAAAGAGGAATTCCTGTGTCTTGCAGACACTCCTGGAAGTATTTGTGATTCAGCACTTTGCAGCGCTCTTGAACTACCCTGAAGATTAATTGAGTAGATAGAAAATGTCTGCCTGGCGCCACCTGCCACAGTTGCAGAGTTAGCAGTAAGCTGATGGAGAACACATCTGCTTTAGCTGGAGTAAGCACTTTCTGTCATGAAGGCACCAAAAGATAGCTCAGATGTTGCAAGACGGGCTGAATATCTGCCTGGAGATAAAAGTGGGTCATTCTCTGGTTAGCTCCTCATTAGGGAATCTTGCTGAAGGGCAGGTTGCCCACCAGTATGGCTCTGACATTGGCCTCATGGAATGTTTTCACCGCCCTTAGATGCACCTAACACGTTCCAGGTTCTTTGGGTGCAGCATCTTTTGCTTCTTTGGAGTCCAGCCAGCATCAGTGTCTCCTGAAAGCCCCTACAGTGCACTAGGGCCCCTCAATTTATTACCTGTCACCCTAGTATCATCTCAACCTGTCTGCTTAATCTTGACTTACACTGGTACGCCCCATCAGCCGTGTGAGGCAGAGCAGCTCTCAGCATTTTTATTTCCCTCATTTTCTAAAAGCCGTAACCAAGTATTTTCATAAGTGCAGGCCAAGTCTGCATCTCTGTTATTTTTCCTGTAAAGTGTCTTGCAATGCAGGAGACTTAGCTCCCGGTGTTTCCAAAGCAGTACTCAATGCATAATTCATGTAAACACAGGGCTGATGCTAGTCCACACATCCAGCTTTTGGGTTAAGAACTGGAAATGTTGTGTTTATATGTAGGGAATAACCCCGGTCAAAACCGCCAAGCTCAATAGCACTTACAAAAGGAGGAAAGGCATCGCCCTGCAGTTGTCGCTGAAGTGCTGCAAAGGCAAAGCAAGGGTAGCGCTAAGGCATAGCCAGAAGTGACATCTACATCCATAAGTGAAGACGGGAATTAGCTGTCTGTAGTATGTCTCTGTGCTTTCAGTTCAGTGCGTTGTCACTCTCACTGTTGCACCAAAGGTAGGTTAGATCTGTGTATGTGATGGCACCCATTTTAAGCTACTTGCATTAATTTGTTCTGAAAAGGAATGAAGCCAGCCGGTCTCAGTGTGGAGGCAGTAGCCAACATCTGCGCCTGTAGCAATGACTGTCAGCTCAGTGATGGAAAAACAATGGAAAGAAAATCATTTTGGAAGCACGGCAGAAGCAGGAACGTGCAGGGGCATCTAAGTACCTGCAGCACCCACACAGAGGAGGTAGAGATGTGCCTCCTGGCACACTATCAGAGGCATAGCCAAGCAGGAATGTGCCATCCCCTGGCAAGGAGGTAGACATGGAGGGGCAGCAGATGGTGGAATTCCATGTGAACATGGGCAGTCAGGAGCCAGGGGACATGAGTGCTGCCGCTCCCTGCCCTGGTACTTGTCCTTGGGTAGCCTTGGGCAAGACATTTTCATATTTCTGTGTGTCTGTTCCTCCTCCCACCTTTTGTTTGTGATCTCTTCAGAGCAGGACCATCTCCTAATACATGCTTATACAGTGACTAGCACGGTGAGGCTCTGATCATGATTGAGGCCTCTAGGCAATAGAAATGATAAATCACCACCATAAAACAGGACTGCACAGACCTACGACTCCTGTCATAAGTCATGGCTGAAGTGTCAGCAACTCACAGGCACATGGCAAAGTGAGGGAGACCATGAAGGGCCACAAGAAGTGAATCCACACAGAAAAGAGCGCATGCTGAATGGCTTTGAAGTGTTTTTAACATCTGTCAGTGTTACACATTTATCAGTTCACAGTCGAATTCCTTTATTGATTTCACCTCCTGACAGCAGTAATATGGACTGGAAAAAGTTTGAGCTACATATCACAGCAGAAAGCGATGGTGGGCACCAGGGTGCAGCCTGCAAGAAAATGTGCATGAAAGGTCAACAGGTGCTCCTCCCTCCATGGGTTTTGTACTACAGGCTCCCAAGCTGCCCTATGTGCACCAAGCTTCATCAGAAGTGTGCATTTCTCCTTTAATGGAGGTTTACAGACTCTTAGCTGTATCTCTTCTTTTGTCCTTATGTCAAATGGAAGAGAGCTACGTGAGTATCTCATGCAGGGGATTTCAGCAGCTCTGGAGACTCTTCTGCCTGTTTGTGAGTCAGCCCACTTGTACACAAGGCATTGCTGGCCAGATAACAGAGCTTCCCACTCAGACTGTGGGCACATGGCTAAATCCCCTGACAGAACCGTCGTTGCTCACCGGCACAAGTCAATAACAAGCTTTGCAAAAGCTGTCATCACTCTCTAGGGTTAGGCATTTTTCCAGTGTCCCCTGACCTGTAGAGGCAAGTTGTTCAGGCGACCCAGAGCATAAGAGGGAAGACTTCACTGCAGGAATGTGAGGAGCTGATGGTACAAAACCTAGCAGTTATGGCCATTCAAAGCAAGTCAAGTAAGCATGCAAATGTCTTTAAATCATTTTACCTGGCAAGAAGCCACGCTGTGTTTTCAGCCAAAGTGTGATGCTTTGAGAAAATACTGCTTCAGTGAACTGAGTGTCAGATGAAAAAGAAGCAGTAGGGAAGGTTCAGACTGTGTTTAATGGAAAAATATTTTGTTCTTGGGGAACTGAAGGATTTATGCTGTTTCTCTCTGTAGTTTTTGCATCTTCCAGGTAACAGTGACAAGTTTCCTCCTTATTACGGAGATTAGAAGTTTCTAAATATTTTTAGATGTCTCAGAAGAAATCTACTCTTTAAAGTCTTCCCTGCTGTAGGTTGCTGAAGGCTACCCCTTCTGTCACAGTGAATTGATGGCTCACGCCACAGGGGATACTGTCTTATTCCTAGTTACGACTCTATTGTCAGGAGCTACTTTAGCAATTCCTCTTTGCCAGGTGACATCGTTTGTTAGATAATTACAGTGACAAGGCTTTTTTTCAGAATTTATAGATCATAGAATCATTAAAGTTGGAAGAGACCCACAAGATCATCCAGTTCAGCTGTCAATCCAATGCCACCATGCCCAGTAAATCAAGTGCCAGATCTTCAAGTTTTTTAAACACTTCCATAGTTCGTGACTGCACCACCTCCCTGGGCAGCCTGTTCCAACACCTGACTGCTCATCCAGTGGATAAATTTTCCTAATGTCCAATCAAAACATCCACTGGCACAAGCTGAGGCCATTTCCTCTTATCATCAGTAGTGGCTTGGGAGACGAGACCGATCTCTACATCTCTACCACCTCCATTTAGGTGGGTATAAAGAGCAATAAGATCTCCCCTCTGTCTCCTATTTTTCAGACTAAACAACTCCAGATCCCTCAGCTGCTCCTCATAAGACCTGCCCTCCAGGCCCTTCACTAGCTGCATTGTTCTTCTTTGGACCTGCTCCAGCATCTCAATGTCCTTCTTGTACTGAGGTGCCCAAAACCGAACACAGCAGTCCAGGTGAGGCCTCACTAGGGTCAAGTACACAGGGATGATCACTTCTCTGTTCCTGCTGGCCACACTATTTCTGATGCAGGCTAGGATGCCGTTGTCCATCTTAGGACCTGGGCACACTTCTGGCTCATGTTCAGTTGGCTGTCAGTCAGCTCCCCCAGATCCTCTTCCACCAAGCAGCTCTCCAGCCACTCTTCCCCAAGCCTATAGCATTACATGAGGTTGTTGTGGCCAAAGTGTGGGACCTGGCACTTGGTCTTAATTAATCTTCTAAAACTTTTTAATTTGGTATGAAATTAATTAAAGCAGGTCCAACGTCACAGAATCACAGAATCACAGAACATTAGGGATTGGAAGGAACCTTGAAAGATCATCTAGTCCAATCCGCCTGCCAGACAATATCCAATGATATCGTCGAAATCATGCATGCTGTTGAAAGAAAGAAATCAATCCCAGATTCAGATCCTGCAATACCAGCAACACCAGAATAACTCCTCTTACTCCATCTTTGTGCAGTAATCTCCGTAATTGGGATGAGCATTAGGTGAAATTGCTTTGGCAGAGCTGGCAGCGTAAATCAGAAACACAACACTAAAGATTAAAATAAGGGAGCAAGTGGGAAGGGCTGAGAAGTGACATCAAATAAAGGAGATACAAAACAGATGTGATTGAACCTGGGCGAGGCCGTGCTTTGGGATAAATTAAGTGTACAACAGTGCAAGAGGCACTTTTCACTGCAGAGCTACCTGGTAGTGAAATGGTTTAAAGAAGAATTTTAATGTAGAGAATATGCCATAGTCAGTGTAACACGCGCATTTGGCCTTGAGAAAGGCCAGCACAGAAAAAGATCCAGAGGAAAAGCAGGAAAAAAGATTGTTCAAGCAACTGGAAGGGTGGACAGAAAGCAGAAGGTTTGAGAATGTGCAGGAACCAGTCATGGGAAGGCTGGACACTACCTGAAGGCAAACAGGTATCCTAAAGCAAGTAATTAAACCTATTTGGGCTGCCCTGCAGTGTGATGGAATTGGGCTTAATTGACAAGCTTAACCTTAGATGCAAAGCCACTAAAATGTTGTTTGCACATTCTTGTCCTTCATTTGCCTGCTGCTGTCATACTGTAGCAGCTCACGAAGAATCGCCAAAAGAGTGCTCTCTCTCACCTGACCGTGCTTGTGTCTTGCCCTGTGAAGGCGTATCCTAGTCATGTTAGGCCAGTGTGACACCCTCATTGCAATGTTCAGACATCTTTTGAACTACTTCATTTAAATCCATACAAAACTCTTAGGTGATCCTGCTCTGGCAGGGGGATTGGACTAGATGATCTTTCAAGGTCCCTTCCAATCCCTAATGATTCTATGATTCTATGACAACAAAGATCTTTGCACTTTGGTTTCGCAAGATGCAACTTGTCATCCTCTCTCACATTACTCACAGACACAGACCTGTGGCCCTCCTTGTAAGGTCCTCCCTTTGAGCTCACCTGTTCTATCACATCTTTCAGCTTATGAGAATGACTCTGCCCAGCTAACAGCAGCAAATTCAACTTCCAGTCTGCCGCCTGCATCTCTTGCTTTCCTTCCTGTCATATTTAACCTAGACAACTCAAAACCTAGTTTCAAACTTAGTTTAAAACTTTAAATACCTTTACAGTTTTTAAGATAGCTAACATTGTAAACTCATTTTCAAAATTGCTTCTTAGAACTTACTTCAGTTGTGGTGCCCTGTTCACCTGACAGCGGGTTTTTTGTTTCTACCTCTTCTTTTCACTTTCTAATCCTACCTTTTGGTTGTCTGACGATATCTCATCTTCCTCAGTGCAGGTAAGTTTGGAGTATCAGTCTGTGGAGACTTTCAAGGTCTGTCTGAATGCATTTCTGAGTGCTCTGCCCTAGTTTTGGTCTTGTTCTAGCAGGGGGGGTTGGACTTGATGATTTGCAGAGGTCGCTTCCAACCCCTAACATTCTGTGATTCTAGGATGTGGGACAGTGAAGCCATCTGACTGTCAGCATGCTCACTGTACCCTGATGAAAAAGTCTTCCTACCGTAAAAAGACCTCACTGTGGACAGGGCTAGGGACTATTTCTATTAACTTCAGGCAGGCTAGGAGACATCTGTTGAATCTTTGTAATAGCTCTGACTTCCATTTGCCCTTTGTCTTTCCAGCTGTAGAGACCCACCCTGAGCTCTCATTAACAAAGCAAAAATAAAAACACTGCTTTGTTTTTCCAACTCCAGACAGCTGCAGAATCTTCCCTGGACAGCTATAAGCCAAATCTTTCATCCCTGGAGTCCTAATGCTTGAGAAATGCTCTTAGTGGCCTTGGTTTGCAATCTGTGCAAGCCAGCACTTTCCCTTGTCGTCCCTGCCTCTCAGCTAGGTTAAGCGGAGATGGGAGATGGTAGAGGCTGAACTCACAGCAATGGAATGCAACGGAGAGAATGACAGTGGCAGAGGAACAAACTAGATAGGAGGTCATTTCATGTGTCATTCCTCAGCTGTATAATTCAGTATTTTAAATGAAGACTGGCAGTAGTTCACCTCCCTATTTCTTTTTCTTCACTGCGCTGACCTACAAAGCTTGAGTTCCTCAGAAGGGTTTTCTTGGCTGCCTTGGCTCTACAGGCTGTTGACTCAGCCCTAAAGCTGTTAGCCAAATAACGTAGTTAGCAAAGGCTGTTCTCCTCAATGAACTTGGCCAGAGACACCTTGCGTGAAGGAAATAAGATTTACTTATGGGTGCAGCTCTACCAGGAGAATTAGGCACATGGACTGGCAAATATTTGCATGATTTCTAAGCCCTATCAAACTTCTGGAGAATTTTCCATTATAGTACTGTCCCCAAAGAGGCTCTGAAGGAAGTTAAGGAAAGACATGAAGCTGGCCAGCGCATGAAGAACAGTATTCCTCCAGGTCACAGTCACATTGCCTGAGGCTGCCTCCAGCAGGCAACTTCATGAACAAGGAGGGAGAGGGATTGGGAATAAATCACTCTCATTTACATCTGAGATGCATCCCCACCGGCGGGTGTGGTCTTATTTCCATCATTTGCTTAGAAGTTTGTAGACTGATCATCAGACAGGATTGTTGGCCAGATGTGTGCTAGGGGTCTGGATACAGACGCTACCAGAAGCTCCTTGTCCCTGCTCCTGCTGAGGTCAGAGCACAGTCCCCATGAGTCATCACACACACACAAGGATGTGACCTTAAAATCACAATGTTTTAAACACTTTGGAGGGCCATAGATTGCTGACAGAGATTTTTTGATCTAAATCTAAGGTGAGGATGATAATTCTGTGAAAGGAAATTCAAAGGAAGATTTAGTTTGGCCATATCTTTAATCTGGGGATTGATTAGAAGGAGACAAGTCACAGTGGCTAATTTCTACAGGGTGTGAAATGTAACAGGTTATTAAACACACAACCCAACAGCTGCAGAATCTGACAAGAGACATTGTTCTCCCTGAGCATTTGGTAATAGAGTATTTCAGAAGATTAAGTAGCTAATAAAGTCAGAGTCTTTGCTAAGTAGATGGATACCAGCAATATTGCAGAGGTATTTATAGATTCCTATCAGAGAGGTCTTGACTCTAAATATTTATTCTCAGACTGAAGCTAATGTGCACCTCTCGGTTAAAGAGAACGTATTTTAGCCACTATTAAAAGATTCCCAATTCGCTCTACTGTAATGTCTTTCGATTACAACCATTTTCGAGGTGTATGTTTTTAGACTGAATATTCCTTATTTCAAGGCAGATTTCAGCTGCCACGTGAAGCAATGTCTTACATCAACCATGATCTTGTGCTTCTCTGACAGCACAGGGACCTGCACCTTCAGGTTGTTTATTTCCTTTGCTCCTCTGCAGGCATTAGACACTGATGAGATCTGTGCCTGTCTAAAGTCACCAAGTAGTAGGAAAGAGTCAGAAGAATAGGAAAAAAAAGTGTTAATGATTAGAAAAAAAAAAACCCAAACCAAACCCAAAACAACTCCAACCCGAAGAGTCTTGCATGCACAGAATTATTCATTTGCCTCTTTCTTGCTATTTCAGCCTGATTTTCTTGTCCTACTGATCTTTTGGATCCTTTACTCCTTCTCTGAGAGAGCCATTGGAAAACAAAGAATCCTTTCTACATTTGGCATGCACAGCCATGCTGGCTAACACACAGGCTGCAGTGTAGAAGTTATTTACACAAGTAAATGATCCCATTATCACGGAGAAGCATGCAGCACAGCTTGTATTTACACTCAGGCTAGTTTATCTCTACCTATGATTATGTTTCGCCTAGTTTATAGAAATGCAATAGATGCTCATTTCCATTTACTTGAGCACATCACACAGCAATGCCCACGTCTGCTTTGCTTTGCATTTCTTGATGTCACAGAATCACAGAACATTAGGGATTGCAAGGGACCTCATCTAGCCCAATCCCCCTGCCACAGCAGAATCACCCCACTCCCTGCCTCAACACAATCTTTTCTTTCTTTAAAGCTCTTTCTTGAGGGTTGAGTCTTACTGTAAGAACAGTGAGAAATTAGAGGGCAATGGCTCAGCCGTAGACAATATACATTCTAAATATGTAAAAAGGAATCATGTCATTGCATTCCTCTCCTACCATTCCGGAGCACTGCATGACTCAGACAAAGCATTTCCAAAAAGCAGAGAGCTTCTGCCTATATGTTTATGGCTAGAGGAAGAGCACTGAAGACCAGCACTCTCCAGCTGCAGATGTGGCTGCCACATGACCATCCGTGGGGTAAATGTCATGGTGCTCACTCCACCTACAGAATCACAGAACCATAGAACCATTCAAATTGGAAAAGACCTTTAAGATCAGGGAGTCCAAAATTAACCTGACTGTACCAAGACCCTGCTAAGCCATGTGTCTAAGTTCTGTATTTACATGGCTTTTAAACACGTTCAGGGGTGGTGATTCAACCATCTCCCTGTTCCAAGGCCTGATGACCTTTTCAGTAAAGAAGTTTTTTTTAATGACTAACTAACCTAAACTTCCCCTGGTGCAACCTGAGGCCATGTCCTCTTGTCCTGTCACTTGTGAGAAGAAACCAACACCCACGTCTCTACAATCTCCTTTCAAGTAGCTGAGGTCTCCCCTCAGCCTCCTTTCCTTCAGCCTAAATAGCCTCAGCTCCTTCAGATGCTCCTCATAAGGCTTGTTCTCCAGACTCTTTGTCAACCTTGTTTCCCTTCTTTGGGCCTGCTCCAGAACCTCAACGTCTTCTTGTATTGAGAGTCCCAAAACTGAACCCAGAGATGGAAGTGGAGCGTCCTGAAGTCTGACACAATCACTTCCCTGCTCATGCTGCTTATGGTATTTCTGACACAAGCCCAGATGTTTCTGGCCTCCTTGGTCACCTGAGCACACTGCTGGCTCATAATTAGCTGACTGTCAATCAATACCTCCAGGTGTCTTTGTGTTAAGCAGCTTTCCATCCACTGCCCCCCAGACCTGTAGCATTGCATGGAGTTCTTGTGTTCCAAGTGCAGAACCTTGCATAAAATACAGCATGAAGCTGGCTGTCACTACATAGGCAGCTGCAGCTCAGCCTACTCTGACATCATTAAGAAATGCCCTCACAGATCTCACAGCCACACACAGTAAAACACATGTGAAAAATGAGCTCCCGACCCTAAGCTCCAACCTCCCAGGAAAGTCTGCCATGGCCAAGGGAGGATTGCTGGTGTACTCTGTCATGCTGATGAGCTGCAAAAACAGCTCATCAAAACCACAAGCAGGACTGTCCCTTGCTTATCCCTTATTCACAGGAAAATCAAGTCTCACAAGCTAGCTATAAATCAAGGGTTTCAGCAGTGCACACGTGGGATGCCTGCACAGTCACACGGGGTTGTTGTGCCACGGATGCAAGTATGGAGTGCATTGCAAATGACTGAAATACAGAATTGCAGAATTAGTGAGGCTGGAAAAGACCTCTACGACCATCAAGCCCAGCCCAGGACCTAACATCACCACAACCTAGATCAGGGTACTAAGTGCCACATCCAGTGTGTCCTTAAACACCTCCAAGGCAGTCCATTCCAGTGTCTGATCACCCTTTTCATGAGAAAGGGCTTCGTGACATCCAACCTGAACCTCTCCTGGCGCAGCTTCAGGTCCTCTCATCCTACCACTAGTTGCCTGGGAGAAGAACCTGACTCCCACCTGTCTAGAACTTCCCTTCAGGTAGTTATACAGAGTGATAAGGTTCCCCGAGTCTCCTCTTCTCCAGGCTAAACACCCCCAGCTCCCTCAGCCTCTCCTCATAAGACTTTCCCTTCAGTCCCTTCCCCAGCCTCGTTGCTCCTCTGGACCCACTCCAATCTCTTTCTTGAAGTGGGGGGTCCACCACTGCCCCCAGTACTCGAGGTGAGGTCTCACCAGTGCCCAGTACCGCCGGAATATTATGTCCTAGTCCTGCTGGCCACACTATTGCTGATACAAGCCAGGATGCCACTGGCCTTTCATGCCACCTGGGCACCCTGCTGGCTCCTGTTCAGCCGGCTGTCAAACAAAACTGCCAGGTCCCTCTCTGCCAGGCTGCTCTCCAGCCACTTGTCCTCCAGTCCGTAGCTGCAGGGGGTTGCTGTGGCCAAAATATAGGTCCCTGCATTTAGCCCTGTTAAACCTCTGAAGCTCCCGTTGACCTCTGCCCATTGACCCAGCCTGTCCAGGTCTCTCTGCACACTAAATATGTTTGCCAGGTAGGTTGAGAGTTAGGCCCAAGCCAGACATTTGTATCAAAATCTCAATTTATATGACAGAGTCCAAGGAGCCTTGTATGTCTCTTTTTTTGTACTTTTCAGGCTTGGTTTTTGTATGTTATTTTGTGTTATCAGCCATTGAAAGTAATCCGAGATGCTAAACATCTGCTTAGTTTTTCAAGGGACTTGGACTTCATCACAGAATCACAGAACATTAGGGATTGGAAAGGACCTCGAAAGATCATCTAGTCCAATCCCTCCGCCACAGCAGGATCTCCTAGACCAAGTTGCACAGGAAAATATCCAGGTGGATTTTAAACATCTCCAGAGAAGGAGACTCCACAACCCCCCTGGGCAGCCCATACCAGTGCTCCGTCACCCTTGCTGTGAAGAAGTTCCTTCTGATATTTATGTGGAACCTCCTATGTTCCAGCTCACACCCATTGCCCATTGTCCTATCACTAGATGACACTGAGAAGAGCCTGGCTCCATCCTCCTGACACCCACCCTTCACATATTTATAGACGTCAGTGAGGTCACCCCTCAGTCAGGACAAAGTACTCCAGATGTGGTCTCACTAGGGCAAAGTAGAAGGGGAGAAGAACCTCTCTCGATCTGCTAACCACCCCCATTCTGATCCGCCCCCTGGGTGCTGTTGGCCCTCTTGGCCACAAGAGCACATTGCTGGCTCATGGTCATCCTGCTCTGGTTTGTGTTTTTATCCTTAAAACACCCCAGAACACAGCAAGAAATTACCAACAGCGGAAATACTCTGAGATGAGGGATTCCCATTTTAGTAATAACAAATCTATCCTTGGGTTTACAAAACGCTGAACCAAATGATCACTTAATGCCTGGCTGTGATTTTCTGCCTTTTTACCTTTCAATGTCTAGTTTGTGTGTAGTTGTCATTTTCAAATGGCTGTTTTGAGAGGCACGTTGATGATGCTATTGTGTTAATGTCATCAATCATATAAACACTGGTATTACCAGGTAAAGTTAGTTCATTAGAACCAGATGCATGTGCTCATAAATAACATTAATTTTTTTAAGTGTGGCACTGTGCAAACAGATTATAGCACTTCAGGGAAATTAATCTGCTGCCAATTATATGTATTTATAATACTGTACAGTGTATAAAACATCAAATTATTGATGCTAGTTCTGTTAAAATGGCTTCTATATTGTGTCTGGTGCGAGCTAGCTATTAAGCACAGTCCTAACACACAGGTTCTAGGTTTATAGTGTTGTAATATTTGGTTTCAAACTGAAAAAAGGTAGATTTAGATTAGATCTTAGGAAGAAAGTTCTCCCTATGAGGGTGGAGAGGCACTGGAACGTGTGGCCCAGGGAGATTGTGGATGTCCTCTGCCAGGTTGGATGGGGCTCTGGGCAACCTGCTCTAGTGAAAGTTGTTCCTGCCCATGGTGGGAGGGTTGGGGCTAGATGATCTTTAAGGTCCCTTCCAAGTCAAACCATTCTATGATTCTGCACTCTGTTCAGTTTGCACTGCAAAAATCAAATGAGCAAATACTCTTGGATGTTACATATGCTGTTTATAACATGTTTGGTTTTGCTTTTTAATCAATCTGGTCTTTTGATCAATGCGTATCAAGTAAAGCGGTACGAAAGTAGTTAGAAAGTTAGGAAGCAAATTCATGGTATTCATCAGCTTTTAAAGGAAAAGTAAGTTGTTTTCAGTCAGAAGACAGAAACGTGTCTCTGCTTTGAGCCTGCCAGACGCTCTCTAGTGGAAAAGATGGTTTTGGAAAGCAGTATAAAGTAATGCTGCCCACTTATTGGTGTTTGTGGTGGTTATGTTCACGTGTTGGCCTTTGCTACCAATGTATTTTAAGGGGATTGAGATTGATGGATGGTTCTTCTGGTCCATAGCAGTTCAGGTGGATCACATACCAATGGGGGTCACCCTGTTGGGCTCCTTCCCTCATTCCTTCTTCTTTTCTTCTTTCCTGCTGAGGCAATGGCAGGCCACAGGCAGGGCAAGTCTGTTGCAGACTCAGCTTTATTCTGCATCGTATTTTTATTAAATTTGGACTTTAAGCAGCTTCAAGTCAAATAAGAAACAGCAGCCAACTATTGTCAGACTTGAGTGTGTGCTGCAACTGGGGAACAGGAGCCTCCTATTGAGGAAGACAAATCGCGTCAGGAGTGTTCAGCCTCCAGTCTAATATATTTTGCCCACTGGAGATAGTACTTCTGGGTTCATTATAGCTCACTCTCATAAGTCGTCATTTCTGTCTCAAGGCTGTTGTGCTTTTCAATGTAAAGCAGATTGATGCTGGCAAGTTTTTTTTATTTTAATTTTACAGAGTTGTCACACTGAAACTGTGCCTCATATTGGAAGTGTTTGGAAGTGAAGAGATAAACAAAGAGCTCAAATAAAATTAAAATGGAACACGAAAAACATTTCATCCTGTTTTTAAAAAAAAATAACCTGAATGGCTATGGTACCCTTGTGCCACTGTAGTAAGTCTGCAAACATTGAGCGATCAATCTAAACTGAGTTAGAGTATATGCAGTAAGCAGAAACAGGTGAAAATTAGGTTATCTGCGCCCAACTCTTTCTATTTGCTATGAACAGCAAGATATAAACTAGTTTTTAGACCTGATTAGTTTTGTTTCTTTTCAGAGTGGGGCAGAGGCAGAACATATGCTATATCTACCATAGTTATTAAACCAAGAAACTATATAAAGTCAGTAGCTCAGTTGTGACATTTGCAGATAAAGGTAGAAAGCCCTGCTATAAATAAATCAGAAGTGAAGCCAGGGGAAAAACAGCAGCAATCCTTGGTATGTTTCAGTTTTATCTCGATGAAAAACAAAACCCCCAATAATTTTCTGTCCTTTCACTAACAAAAACAGAAAAATAGTGGTTGTCTCTGCCAGTGCCAGAAATGCCAACCAATTCATAATCTGAACTATGGTTTATAACTTCTTTGTGTTTGTAGACTCCCCAAAAAAATCCAATGAAGACAGTAAGTTAGATCTTCACAGTTACTTTTTATGACATTCTAAAAGCAGTCAAGGAATTCAGAGGTCTGTTGACCACAGATGGAAACTACAATCTGCAGCAGTAAAGCTACAACATTCCAGTGGCAAATGTGCTCTCAGGGTATTTTGGGGTACACAGTTACTGTTAATTTTTTATTTGAAGAGGAATGACCAGTCTTTGTCCCTAGACCAGTTTTGAAATGTGTCAGGTGCAACAGCTTTGACAACCCTCTAGAAGCCTTTTGTACTCATTGAAGCATCTCTCCTTGCTGGTGAGAAGCAGCAATTGCACGAAAAAGAGCGGAATTTCTCTGAGGTGGCAGGGTGAGGTCACTTCCTGAGATGACACTCAACCTATGCAATAATGACTTGTATTCTCCTTTCCCAGCAGAAAGGTAATTGCTGTTTTCTTTTTCCTATGCCAAGAAGTGTCAGCACCGCTGCAGAATATGAGAAGCAGGAGACCCATCTGGAGGATTCCAGACTCATTGTACCAACTTACTTGTAAAACCTAGCATTTATTTTCATTTATTTTTGTGTCCTAAATTGTGTTGTGAAGGGTTCTAAAAATCAAGCCAAACACAGAACTAGAATTCTAGTGCAGCCCTTTTCACTAGTTTGAACAGGATTGTAAGCAGCACTCTCGAGGTACTGATATCTTAAAACTTACATGCCTGCTCATTAGAATGCTAAAAATCAAGCTGACCTCTTGCTAGAGAAAAGCTACTGGTTTTTTTGACAGAGGTTCTCTGCCACTCATGTTTGCCAGAGAATTATTTTTAAAAATGAAAGTTAATTAGTTCACAAATTAATAGCAACTTACCCTCTCTGCAAGTTAATTGTGAACCTGACAAGAAGCATTTATTTATCAGAGCCCTGAACACCTCTGAACTCAACTGGTGACAGGCCTTTGAGGCTTCCTTAGAGGAGCTTTCCTAGATGAAGAACGTTGTGCTGGTAGGCTTTCTGACATTTAGTACCATCGGTGACCAAATGTGCCCGTTCTGCCTTCAAGAGGGTTTTGAGGATGAGTGAAATATACTCTCAAATGTTCAGGTCCTTTCCACCAGACTGAACTTCAAGGTCTACTACTGTTTCTGTGTATCTCTCACTTCAAAGGTGTCTGTGCATTGACTTTTAAGTTGAGCTGTTATCGTTGGGGCCCCCTTGGGTTGCCTGAGGCTATCAAATGTCCAAATAGCCATAACAGCAAAAAAAATATTTGCGTTCAGATGGTAAACTGTTCCTGTTTGGTTGTTATGAAGGGGTAAGGCAATTCAGGCTTAGGAGGTGGGGGCAAAAAGAACTGTTCAAACTGTATTTCTGTATGCATTAGGCTGCCCTCATCCTCGCATTTGTGAGACTCGATGGTGCTTGTCATTGCTGGAATTGGACACTGCCATGGGAATTCTTGCACACACAAATAAATTTGCAGTCCAGATCAAGTGTAATTATCTGTGGAGTTGTTCTGGTTGAGTTCCTATTTAAGTTCTAGTAATGTTTTGCTAACTGAAGTGTTCTGCTAAAATTGATAATCATTTAAACAGGAAAGGCTGTTTGCTGGGAGAGGGTAGAGCAGATAGAAAGCCTCATCTCTGTTCCTTGTAGAACCTGGAATCCTTTTGTGCTCCCAACACTGTGCTGTAGGCAGTTCATGCTTGAGGGAGGCTTTTGAGTTTGCAGTCCAGCTCCTCAAGCCCCTGTATTTGTGATCTCCAGGATTAATTGCTTCAATACCTTTGTACAGGAGTGAATGTGTATCGGTGAAGTACACTGGTTTAGCAACACAGATCAGTATTATCCTGTTATTCCACTGTTTTGTTTCATGTATCCAGTACTTCCTATTAAAATATTAAACCAAATCTACCGTGCTTTTTTGTTGAAGTCTAAAGCACTGCGTGAGATTATGAACAGGTGCTTGAAAAAATGTTATTCTCTCCATGATCCTCTTTTCTACTGGGAGCTACTTTTGTGTGGGATGTATTGCTCGTGCCTGCAGGACATACCATGTTTCAGGGGTCCTAAACTATTAAGCTCATTCACAGAGGAAAGCAGTGAATGCTTCCTTCGGTTCCTTTTGAATTTGGTAAAGTTCATCTCTGAATGAGAAGCCTTTCTTTAGGAAGTCTACCTTGTTCTTTCCTCCACAAAGCAACTCATTGAAGTTATTTATTTCTACCTTTTCCTTGTAGAAGAAAAGATAATGTCTTTACTTTTGAGTGCCTAGAACACATTATGGTTGTGTGGTGCTATTAAATATGCAGATGAGTAGTGTTCAATTTCATAAAGAGTCAAGCAAAGCCAAACAGCTTGTAGTGCTTTGGATTTTTATAAAACAATTACCAAGTCTTCAGCAAAAGCTTTGCTTTTGCATGTGATGGCATAAGAAATTTCACTATACAAAATATTTTCCAAATTTGCTTTTCTAAATAATCGTTTACAATGAACTTTGCAGAGGTAATCTTGTTTTCGTAAAGTCAGACAGGCAAAAAAAACCCCAATCCTACAAAAAGCCTCTAACACCCAATGCCATGCCAGTCTTCCAGCATTTCTGGTTATGGAGTATTTCTAAGTATAGTCAGACCTGGATAATTCATGTTTGGTTTATTCATAAGTAATAATATTTGAAATATTTAACTGGTAAATAAAACTGCACTGTGTTTTGCACTGAGCATATTGTACTGGAGTTTTAGAGCTTAAATAATTTACACATGTAAGAACTTTAACTTAACTGTCGAGGTCACTCAATTTTTTTTTTTTTTAAATCAAGGAAACTGTAAGTTAAGGAAACACTAGCATTTAGAACAATCTCACTTCGGGTGCCTTGGCTCAGAAGCATCATAAAGCACTGGGGTGTACTGAACCTTGTCGTTCCTTCCTGTGTCTGTTGCATTTCTCACTTGCTGTCGTGATCACAGTCTTAACTCACCTCAACCCCCTGAGGTAGCCATAAAAAGGGACAGAATTATAAAAACGAGGACATCTGAAGAAGATGGTTTTCAGTTTGGGAAGAATGAACTGCAGGAGAGATGTGTTCTAGAAGTCCGGGATGAGGTTTGGATGGTTTGCACAAAGATTTGCTTTTGTTACTAGGCTACTTCTGCTGTACACATAAAGCAGATCTGTTAGCCATGTTTCCAAGAGCACTTTCACTGCCTCTGAGTCATGAAAAGTTTCACAACACTTTGCTTGACCACCTTCTACCATCTTCTGAGACAAACTGACTCAAATACGTAACAGAGGGAACAGCTCAGTCCAAGGCCATTAAGAAGTATGATGCTAATTGGGTATTTTCATTTAATGCACCATAATAAACTGAGGCTGTCTTGGAGACAGAGGTGCAGCTGAAACTAGACGTTTTTCAAACAAAGCTTTCAGTTTTCCAGTCTTGCTGAAAGTGATCAAACATCTTATGAATATGAAAACAGTTTATTTTAAATGGGAATAAAGAAAATGTGTGAGTTTCTGATGGAAGACCTTTTATTGCAAATACTTCTCATGGCTCACTGTTACCCTGTTTTTTCTCAAAAGCGTTAAATTGAGCATTAAGTTGAAACAGGAATGTTCGTTTAGGAACACATTGAAAAATAGGACAACTGATAACTCAGTCTTCTTTCTTTCGGAGAGTTTGTCATTTGTTTTTGTCACCTGTTGTGTTCACCTAAGCGACAGCAATGTGTTCTCTGACCTTTGTTCTTGCAATTAAAGACACTACTATTATTTAACTATAGTGCAATTAAGGCTACCATAACCTTAAAAAAGCCACTTATATTGAAAAATGTGACTTCATTGTGTGGAAAAGTAGTTACCCACATGGTTTCCTTTGCTTATTTTCTTGTAAAATGATTTTTTAAAACCCCAGAAATTCATGGTTGTGAGAGTTCTATTGATATAAGATTATCCTCCTCTTAATGACTTGATCAGTAGGTAAAACTGTGCTCATTATGCTGTCTTCATCTTAATTAATCTGCATGGCTTTGTTATTGTTGTTCTAATTATTCCCAATGAATATGCTTTTATATTTTTGCTTCAGATATTTTGCTCACCCTGCTTTCTTTCAACTATGTGATAAACTGTTTTCTTCCACCACAATTTTTTTGTGCTATCAAATTGTTTACTAGCCAGGGCTGTTATTTCAAGAAATAGTTAATAATTCTTACAAGGGGGTTGAAAATACTATTATGATTCATAAGGATTTGTTGTAAATAACAATAGACTCACAAGTAATCTGTCTCCTAGTTTAAACTGCCTGCTTGGTTTAAGACGAGACAGTGATAGTAATGTCTTGCCTCACAGGAGTCAACTTCGCTCACCCACAAATTCAGGGTAACACTGTGCCTGTGGTATTTTGAAATAAGAGTTTGTGTAAGTTGCATAGAATTAAAATGCTGCGCAGCTGCCTTAATTTCCATTGAGAATTGGGATCAAGATCAAGAGCTTTATGTAGGGCAGTGTTTACTTCCATTTGAGTGCAGGCAACTCTCAATTCATTGAAGAGATGTAGAAAACGTTTTAACCCTTATTTGCTTTTTAGATGCTGTCTAGGTTAAGATATTCTTGTGGTACCTTAAAACATCAAGACTGTTTTTCATCTGACAATTCCTTTCTTAGAGTTAGGTTTAAAGTATGCCAACGGTGATAGCTAGGAGTCTCTCCAGTCTGGGGTTTACCTGTCAAAGAGACTGATTTGCATTGAGTTTTTTTCTTAGGCAATCATGATGGCTCCATGGGCACAGTGTTTGGGAGGTTTTGTTGAGAATGACGGTTGGCAATTTGGTTTGGAGATCCCAGAGCCAGGATGAGAGTAAGGTTTCTAAGAGAAGTGATTCCTTCCTCTACTTAAGTATGTTGTAAGACTTCCACGGTATATCAATGACCAGATATTGGTTTTGGATGAACTTAACCCTGGATGTGTTTAAAGTTCATTTAGATGTGGAGCTTAGCCATGAGGTTTATCTGTCTCTCTACCTACCCATCTATACACACATGCTTCTTTACACAGGTGTATGTATAAATAAAAAAATGAAAAGGATACTTTGCAAATTTAACATCTGTTAAGGCATAGAAAAAATGGTTAAATAGTACATGTTCACAGGATGATGCTCAGACTGCTACTAATAGCCCACTTAGACTGAAGCAAGCTGGTAAGTCTTTCATTGTCTCAATGCCTGAATCTTCTTAGAAGTAAATAAATTTGCAGCCCACAAAGTTAAGGAGGAATACTTAACTCCCAGCAGGAATGAAAGTTCCTTTAATCTAAACAGACAATGTAGTTTTTATACCTTGTGTGCAAGGGCTGCAGAAAAACTCTATACTAATCACAACCTCTGGTTCCCTGGGACCTTGTATAAGCAGCTTGGGAAAATGCTGAATGAGTGGATGTCTAAGAGCATTCAACTCCTTACCATGCTGTTGATGTGGTCTCTCATGTGACCCTGATGTTTGATTTATATGAAGATTGCAAATTCCATGGAGTGTAGTGGGCATGTTTTCTTTCTTAGCTTTTTAGGATATCCCTATTACTGGCTAGTCTATGTAATACTGCCATGAGACAGGTGAAGAGGTTTTTGGCTATTGCTTTAGTGCCTAAAAGGGATCATGCAGTGAAACATGAGACGTGGTTGTGAATTTAGTATTTGTGTTCTTTAATTGCTGATGTCAGCTCAGTAGTCAGCCTTTGACAAGGGCAAGAAGTGAGAGATGTGCGCCTTGGACATCTGGAGAAAAACCTTCTAAGCTATTCTGTATGCCTTTGCTTATTTCGTAGAGTTAGCTCTACAGAGGTGTGTTCTTATTGTTGTCTCTTTAGTTCTCCAGTGAGAATGTTCTAGATACTCATAATATTGTGTATATATAATGCAAGGTGTCTGCATATTATTAGAAATACTGGGCTTTAAGCACACTGTCATCCATTGTTCAGTAAACACAATTACATTGCCCTATCTTTCATCTCTTCTCTAATGAACCCATGCTAATTGATTAATCAGTGCTGTTGCTTCACTGTGATAATCCCACATGAGGAATAGTAGTAACATAACTAGCAATTACATTTGTTGTACGCTGAGGAAAACATAATGTAGGAATCTGTATGTGGCAAGCCCAGACCAGGAGGAACAGAGCAGTGCCTCGGCCAGGCCTCATGTTGCACAGCACAGCTCTGTCTGCTGGAAGCCAGGTGGGCGAGCCAGGTTGGCCTAGTTCTGGGTGGTCCTTGCATGTGAGTGCAATGCACTGATTACTGGTTCAGGGTATGTCTCAGGTTATCACCTATCAGCAGTGTGTCACAAAAAGGCGTGTTTGAGAAGATGTGGGCAATATGATCAGCTGTATAAAATCATAGAATAGTTTGTCTTGGAAGGAATCTTTAAAGCTCTTTTAGTGCAATGCCCCTACAACGAGCAGAGTCATCTCCAACCAGATGAGGCTGTTTAGAGCTCCATCCAATCTGACCTGTTAACACAGGGCATCTACCAACTCTCTCAGCAACCTATGCCAGTGTTTCACCACTCTCATTTTAAAACTATTTCTTCCTCATAGCTACTTTAAATCTCTCCTCTTTTAGTTTAAAACCATCACCTCTTGTCCTGTCCCAACAGTCCCTGCTGAGAAGTCTGTCTCCTTATTTGTTACAGGTCTCCTTTAAGTACTGAAAGGCCATAAAAAGGTCTCTCCAGAGCCTTCTCCAGACTGAATAACCCCAACTGTCTCAGCCTGTCCTCACAGCAGAGTAGTTCCAACCCTCTAATCATTTTTATGGCCCCCATTCCAACAGGTCCTTGTCCTTCCTGTGCTAAAGACTCCAGAGCTGGATGCAGTATTCCAGGTGAGGTCTCACCAGAGTGGTGTAAAGGGAAAGACTCACCTTACTTGACCTGCTGTCACGCTTCAGATACATCTCATGATAGGACTGTCCTTCTGGGCTGTGAGTGTACATTGCCAGATCCAATGCCTTCCATCTACCAGCACCCCAGAGTTCTCCTCTGCAGGGGTGTTCTCAATCCCTTCATCCCCCAGCCTGTACTGATACCAGGGAATACCCCAACCCACATGCAGGACCTTGGACTTGGCCATATTGAACCTCACAGGGTTCACATGGGCCACCTTCTCCATCTCATCTCATTTGGTTTTTCTTTTCTGTACTGTTCATTAGTGGGTTGTACTCTGGGGGCTTTTCTTAAGTGTTCAAAATCATTAGTTTTATGTGGTATCAGTAAAATCTGTTTACTACCTTCATGGACCATCTAGGTGAGATTTACATGTTCACTAGCGACACATTCATGAAGAAATTATCCCAGTGTGGTTTGTAGTGGTTTCAGAGTTTGCACAAATAAGAAAGGAGTCAAAATACAATTTGTAGTTTGCAAATCTCTTGTGAAAGGTTCTGTCAGTTAAAGATCTTGGGAGGTTTAAAAAGTAAGTCAAGCTAGTGAAGATAATGCTCATGTTCTTTTGGTCTAAGAAAATATTGTTTTATATAGTCTTGTAGGAACATGAATTATCTTTTCTATTTTTGCAGTACTAATTGCCCAATGGCAGGTTCCAACAAAGAGAAGCTGTTAGTGTGTGTTTGTAGAGCTAATTGTAGTACACTTTTACAATTATGCTTGTTGCCATGGGAATGCTGACTAATAATGTGTGTAGTAGCTCGAATATCCAAAGGTTGTGCACTTTCTTTGAACACAGATTTTTGTCTCCAAGTGGACGATACTAAAGAAATCTCTGGGCTTAGCGTGCAAACCTGATTCTTCACTGCCTGGCTTTGCAGTTGGCACTAGTAAATCTCTGTAAATTAAGATCACGTATGGATTTAGCAATAGTCCTTAAAATAGAAATTAAAACCCTGAAAGATAAATGAAATATTTAATATCCTAGCAAAACCTCAGAATCTATCTAAAACACCGCTAACACCTAGGAACATGCTTTGGGTCAGCCAGAATCTTTTTAAATGCTCATACCATGGATGATCCCAAATTAAGATTCTTGCTGAGATGCAGTTGATACTGATTCAGACACAGTGACTTCCCAGTACTGCTTTATAGTGCTTACTTGGCTTGCAGTGCAGGCAGGGATCTTGTGTATCCCTTCTAAAAACCATGTCAGCACACTCAGTAGAGTTTCTGAGTTGATTCAGCAACATTCTTTGCATATTTGCTGCCACTTTCTCCTATGAATATAGTTTTCATCAAGAAAAGACCTGTACCTTTGACTTCAATTTTTTCTTCAAGTATCAGCAAACATATTTTTGTCTGATATGGAATTGTCTCTGGTGTTTTCTAATTGTAGAAAATAGAGGTTCATATCTCTGTATAACCTATAGAATCCTAATGTGTTTTCCATCATGAAAAACACTCTAGAAGCATTCAGAAGTGTAGGTATGTTTGAATGCCGACCTGATCAAAGTAGGCAATTGAAATCAGCCTGATAAATGGGAGAGAGGGTTAATAAATGTGTCCTCTGTTTTAATGGTGCCAATGATCTGATGATAATAGGGCTTTCAGTATTTATTCCAGTATTGGCAGCTCCTCAATGTTGTGAACATTTGCCATATTACTTACGTTTTCAGTAGGTCTTTGGTTGGTGTTCATCTGTGGTGTGGGTGTTGTTATCCCCACCCCAACACTTCCTTTTACTTGAAGAATTGATTCTTGGCCAGTAGAGATGGTAAATCCAAATATTTATCAATATGCTATCAGTGCTTTAAAAGCAGCTTTCTATTGCTTTAGAAAAGACACTGCTCAAACCTCACCCTGCAAATTCATAAAATATTGGGCTTGAGTCCAGAGTTTCGTGTGCAAGAAAACTACTTCTGGAGACTTTTAACTGAGGCAATTTTCCTGCTTTTCTTTTTCTTTGAACCCTTCACAAAGGGAAGTGCTTAGGTACTTGAGCTGTACTTCCTCCTTTCATTTAACCATGCAAAATAACTGCCAAAAAAAGTATGAACTCCAGCATCCAGTGGATTTTTTAATAATTCTTTTTCACCTGAGGGTTCTTGGAGAGTTTAATAACCAACAAAAATGTTAATGTCCAAGCTTAAAACAAATCTTGCTGCTCTTAAAAATAAAGAACTTACTGTCTGTGTAGGACTTAAAGAAACAGAGCATTCATTGTAGGCTGTTTCCATGGTTAAGGCTGGAAAGAAAAGAGAAGTCGGTAGAGAAGGAAGAGTGAGGGAGATGATTTTGCATATTGGTATTAGCAAATTTTGTTTTACCTGTCGAGGATGAGCACATCCAGAAGAGCTTAGCGTGAAACTGAGCTGAGAAACTGGCAGGTATCATTTGGGTCTCTGAGGAAGTGAAGCTCCTCTAGTTTTGGTTCCTGCTGGCTCCTGCAATCCTTAGGAGCTGTGCTTGATGTTATCACTATCTTGCCCGTGTAGAAGATGGGGACTCCAAGGCGCCTGCTTACTTTAGACCAGTGGTAATTAGGAGATAGGAGACATTGCCTTCCATGTTTATACCTAAGAGGTACTCTTCGTCCTGGCTTCTCAGTGTGAGAAAGCCCTGTTCACTACTCAGAATTTGCCCTCATATCCTTTGATAGTTGTTGATCACTGAGCTAAAGCATAAGCAATAATTTTGGAAATAAATGCTTGTGCCTAGGTTGTCTCACTTTTCCTGATGGTCCTGCCCAGTTGAATGCCCATGTGATACCATTGCTCCTAATCTATTTCAGTGCAGCCAACCAGAGAAGGGCGTTTTGGCCACCTTGATTTTTGTTTGCCAAGAACAACACAATGTACATAATCTGCCATTACAGTTCAGCTGTGATGATGACCCTCAGCAGTTATTAGCAGTTAGAGGGGAATAACTTCTTACTCCTAACTGATTCCCAGGAGTATCTATTTATGCTCTTGGTTTAAAATACCTTTTAAGTGCCAAGACCACAGCTCACTACAACATCCAGTAAGTCCATTGGTAGTGAGAGGGGGAAAACATTGCTCTGTGGTTCCTGAACCTGTCACATAATCGCTAAAAGCCTTACTATGTTACGGCTTTTCTATGTGCTCTGGTAATTAAACACAAATGCACTTGCATATTACGTACAAATACCTGAAGTTGTACCGCTATTCCTGTGTTGAAAAATACATTTACCATTCCAGTATAAAACGTTTCAATTGACAACACTAAAAGAAGCCGTGTGATTCTTATTTTCATATTTGTCGCCTGCCTGGAAATCATCTTTAGCAAATGATTAATTGCATTTTCAGATACTGCACAATTGCATCAATTACCCATTTCAAATGAATTTCGTTCTGAATAGTTGAGAGGATGATGTAGTTTAATCAGTAAGTGAAATGGAAGTATTGTAAGCTGTTTAAAAATACTTATCACGTTTTATGGAGGCACAGTGATTTAAATCAAGCGGACCACTGGAAACATAAGAAACATGAAGTATCAAACAGTAATATTTTCCCCCCTTAGTTTAGCAGTATTTTATTAGCTTGATTTGCATTGGTCTCAGTGCTTGATATATTGATGATAGTTGTTCTGTGGGGGTGTTAGATGGTTAGGAATTTTTTAATTGAGATGAATTAGTTGTAGTTATAAATACACTTGTTTAAGTATGACAGCTTGCACGTCTGGTGAGCAATGTCTGTCTTTCGGACAAGCTCTGTAATATTTAAGAACATACCAGGCAACTTACTCAGGTTTCTATTATTGGTTCATTTTAAAAGGATGTTTGATATTTCATTGTTTGATATTTCAGCCGAGGTGCTGACTGTCTGAGCCAGAGGCAGGTTGTGCCCAGAGCTGGGAAGGCGCCATTTTGAGTCCCTGTGCCCAGAGCTGGGAAGGCGCCATTTTGTGTCCCTGTGCCCAGAGCTGGGAAGGCGCCATTTTGAGTCCCTGTGCCCAGAGCTGGGAAGGCGCCATTTTGTGTCCCTGTCAGCAGACCTCAGCCCGGCCCAAACCACAACGTCTTCTAGGAAGAGTCTTCTGGAAACGGGTAACTTGTCATGTATTTCACTGGCTAGAGCGTTCTTTGGCTTTGAGATAGCCTGACTCTGTACTTCATAAGAGTAAAAGCAAAATAACTGTTTTCTTAACGTAGGGGTTTAGGGCCACAGTTCTGAGTAGGCCCAGTGTGGATGTAAGGCCAAACCGGGGGGGGGGCGGGGTGGGTGGTGGATTTGAAAGCTGATTTTAAGTCTAAAACATGTTTTACACCTGTGGATTATTGTATTCCTAGTGTTCTAGACCAGGCAGGATGAGGCTCTGGGTAACCTGGTCTACAGAAAGATTTCCCTGCCCATACCAGGGAGATTGGAACTAGATGATTTCTAAGGTCCCTCTTAACCTGAACTGTTCCGTGATTCTAGGATCTAATTGTGGGACATGATGTTAAGATATTAATAACTTTGGTTCTGATAGGGTTTAGTTATTTTAGTCTGTTCTTGGTTATATTAGTACTGAATGAAAAAGGGGGTTTTCATGTATTCCTCGAGTTATACGGTCTTGGGCACCATAATCTCTGTGCAATGTCAGTGGTTGCATTTGTTCCTGTAACGAAAGGAAAACACCTTTACTTGGTAACCTGGACTAATTGATATGGGAATATTTATTAAAGTGTTGATTTTTAAAGCTAAAAATAACACTATGACTTTTTAAACTCATTCTAGCTGTCAGAAATGCTCATGTGATCCTGAAAGTGTTGCTAAAAATGTTCAATTTTAAATATGGTAATTAAAATTGTCTGTTGTGTGAGCAGTAGATGAGACATTTCCTGCATTTGTAAACTAAGCATCCCTTTCACCCCCAGGTTTCCTTGCATCTGATTGTTTGTTATGTTGGTAGGATCTGAACTCTCACTGAACCTTCTTGGAAGAAGTTTAGTGTTGATCAAGTAGGGACAGGGAGCTCTGCAGCCTGCCATCCTGCTCTGTGACCTTCTGTATTAGGGTTGCATTCCTTTCCTTTGTTTTAAAAAGCTGAAGCCCTCAGGGAATACAATACTGTAAACTAGAACTTCAGATATACATTTTCACTTTTAACTTAGTCATTAAAAGAAAGTTTCAGATAAAGAAGGTTCCCCTTGAGTCTATTGAACTGCTTCAGTCAGAATTTGAGTAGATAACATTCACTTCTTCTACTAATAGTTTTTACTTATTTTATTTGATTTTATTCTTAGTGTTTGGTGACCATTTTATACTTCAAGTACACCCTGGACTCAGGATATTCTCCAGCTGTTTAGGTACACATTCTATTCTCTAAATTTATCTTGTTTTGAGGTTTGTCCCATATTGGTTATTGATTAATAGCAATAGAAGATATATTTTTGCTATATAGCTTTTCTAAAAGTGATCTGTTTGCCTTAGTGGACTAGGCAGTGTGGTCCGCTTGGGCAAATGTGCAAAATTGAGATAAAAACTTTTTTTTTTTTTTTTTTTTGTAAAACATAATGCAAAATTACACTACAGCCAGAGTTTAGTTAGAAAACAGGCCTGGTTGTAGTTTTTTTTAAAGATGTAGACATGTAGATTTTCTGGGGAAAAAAGCTAGTGGGAGAACGCAGAGCAATGGGGCTGGTGGGCAGCCTAGCTGTCAGGGGACCTGTTTGCTCTCTCAGCTGCTCAGGGCTGCACTCTTTGTTTGAAACAAAAGCAGTTTTTTGACCATTTTCAGTCAATTCTGTCTCTCCCCCTCTCTTTTTCTAGCCAGAAAACAATGCTTTCAAGTCACTTCCAAAAGTGCCACTATTGCTTTTTTTCTCTCTAGATGCTCTGTGTTTTTTTATGAAATGGGCATTTAAAAAAAATTAAAGAAAAAGCAGAGAAATTTTCATACTCCCTATTGGCACTTAGGCTTGTGACTTATTTCTTGTTGGGGTTGATATATGTCCATGCTGACTGTTGAATTGAGAAGACTGTGCACATTCACAAAGTAGAAAATGTTTAGTATGTAATCTTGTCACTCTTTCTGCTGCTGGACATAGATTTTTACATATTTTGAGAGCTGTCATGTAATGAATATGAATCTTTCAAGCATTTGCGTTACCATTGTTTGCAGAGGGCTATTATTTAATAGGATCCATCTCTCCTGCTTCAGACCTAATTCATTTTTTTCTAGCACTGAGAAAAATTGCCTAATTCAAATTATCCTTATGTAAATAAATTTCAGAACTGCCACTATTCTTAGATGTATCTGCTTTCCTGGCTTTGGGTTTTGCCACACCATTTTGCATTTTATTTCTATTGCCTATGTGAAAGCTGCAGTGCTGTCACTGTAGATCTATTACACTGTCTGCTGAATTTGAATCAAGTATTGGGAGTCAGCATCATTAATTCTGCTGCTATTAAAAAAACTAACAACCAGTCTTGGAAAAATATGAACAGGAGATTGAGAATTTGTGTGTTACTGGATCTTTCTCTTACAGTAGTGTCTTTGCTTGTGAATTGTTGGTTTGCTGTCATTCTGCTAGTTGGGCAGGAGATGATCTGTTTAAATTTACTGTGCTTCTAATGAAATGCTGAAGTATGAAAGGCACTTGTCCATTCGTTGTGCCTGTTATTGTGATTGGAACTCTAATGTCATTCTTTGAGATTTCAGTTATAAATGCAGTGTTATGATGCATTTTTCCTTGATCAGTTAAGCCTTTACATATATCTGGCTTTGTGTTTGTTGACTTGAGCATGTGATAATCTGTGGTATGTGTGAATACTGTATGCCTTCAAGTCGTAACAGGTGGTGGTGTGCAGGGTGGGGGCTGTGACAATAAACTTCCCTCGGTGGCATTTCTGGAGTTCCTTGGCACACTTCTGTCCAGCACGAAAGAGGGTAGCTTTGGGAGCTTTTACCCTTATATTAAGGCCTGGGGGGAAGCAGCTGTAATTACAGTTATGGACTCAAGACTTGAAGTCCTCACAGAAGTTTTATTTTCTGGAATGATAAAAATGTGAAAATGGCAGAATATCAGACACTTTACAAGGCGAAACCATTATTTTCTGGCACAGGAATGAACAAGTCTTGAAACATTTGTGTTTATAAACTTGTTCTTGAGGAACTCAACTGAAGTCTGATACTTTTACTATCTATAGTGACCCTCTTATTCAGCATCAAGACACTTTTTTGCTGGTCTGGTCTTAAGCAGAAAAGAAAGCTGTTGGTTGCCTTCTTTTTGTAAGAATGTTTTAGCTTGGAAAGTACCTGTGCCCTAACCAAAGTTGTACTGTGTCACTAAACAAATCAAAGTGTGTGATTAGACCTGATCAAAAAATGTTTGCTTGTGGCATATAACCTGTTAATCAGTCAACAGAAAGATGAGATGAGAGGTTGTGTTCTGTGTCATTACTTGTAATTACTGCAAAATCCATTTCCTAAGAAGTGGAGGTGGAGCACAAGTATGAACATAACCTCACTACAGCAAGAGCAACAGTAACCAGAAGCCCAGAAATAGAGAAATAAGGTAGTTTATGCAGACTTGTGTCAAATGCAAGGGAGGCTTTGAATAGCATAACAGCTCTGAGGCGAGAGCAGCAAGTTCTCTGTCAGTCACTGAGCAGTGCTGTGTTGTAGCCAGTGTCTGGAAAAGAGTGTAGTTTACCCAAAATGCAAAATCAGCTCACGGCAGGGCTATTTTCAACCTTCTGAGAAAAAGAGTCTTCGTAGCACCACTGTTTTCAGCACTTAGCTAAAGAAGGTTAGCTTTGTTTGGAGCAGTATTGTTAGGAGGTTTGTCTGCTTCTGGCATCTGTTGCTACCAAGGCGCTATCTTCTTTTAAGATGAAGTCAACATATGAAGACTGTGTGTCGGGTTTCTGTTTGTTGCTAGTGCAGTCCTTGAGGTTCAGTTTCTCATTTACAAGGTTGGTCTGGAATATGTTTCATATAACACAAATTGCTCCTTGATATGTGATTCTACTGTGAAAAGTGATTGAAAGAGTGAGGGGATGGCACATACTCAATACACGTTTTTAAAAATAGTTCTTCCATTAGTGACAGAAGTTCCCTTTCAGTGAGCTATATTGGTCTTACAGTGGAAGCCAAGTCTGTTGGCTTGTGCTCTGATTAGCACACAAAGATATTCGCTACCAATATTACAGGTTCAAAAGCGATGCGTGAACCACAGGGGTATCCAGCTTGATGTGTATTCCAAGGGTTTTCTTGCAAGGCTGCTCATAATTTGTTTTCAAAAAGCAAAGCAACCCACTCTCATTCCTAATACTGTTGATACTTAAGAACTGAGAATAAACTCTACAAATCTCTGAGGAACTGAAAACACCAAACCTTGAAGCCATCTCTCAGAGCCGAGCCATCTCTGAGAGAAATTGGAAGTTTTAATATACAGTGTAGAGCTTTTATTGAAAATTAAATTACCTTTCTAGTTGGCTTTGTTCTTTGGCTTTAATTTATAGCATTGCTGCCTTTTGCTTTGAGACAACTTGATGTGGCCAGTGTATAGACTGGAAAACTGTACCACTCCAAGAACAACAACAAAATTACTAACTTTAGGCTTTATCTAGTTAAGATCAAGCTCTGAATTGAATTCTGTTAGTGTGGTGACAGCTGAAGATTTATGTCTTCCAGCTCTGTTTCTGTTGTGGAGTTGGCAGAAGTGACCTCTCCAAAGGTCTTTGTTACAGATTTTGCTTTGTTTACATTATTGCCGTAAGGGTGGTGATGAAGTACAGTACATTAAAGCCAATGTATCACCTGCTGACAGTGGGCTTATCTCATTGGTGCCTCTTTCCCTCTTGCAGTTTGAAAAAAATGCAAACATTAAGAGTCTCAGGATCACAAAAAGGAAGTTAAATAATAGTTTTCAACAGCTGTAGTATTACTGCTTACGCTGTGTCTTGGGCCCAGCCAAATGGTTACATAATTCCTTCTGTCTATGAAGTTACTGTGAAGGTATTTCTTTACCAGATAAATGCTACCAAGGGATAGAAAGATCAGGAAAAAAAAATCCACTGATTTTATCTAAGATTTATGGAATCTATTGTGACCGAAGAGGTGGCTCAGAATGGGAAAGAATGGTATTCATGTTAGAGAGGCAGACAAGGACACAGTACCACGAGATGCTATAGTGGAAGCGTGGTGGCACTCAGGTGTGGGCAGCAGGACTTCAGATGCTCTCCTGCTGCTCTGAATGCTGTGTCACCTGTGCAGCATGCAAAAAGTGTCTTTCAGTTCTCAGTGTCACTGAGATGATGCTAGTTGTGACTTGTTTCCTCTTCCAATTATTGACTGTCAAATACAAACGTGGACATTGTTCTATATGCATCAATATGTACATAGTTTCAAAAAGTCCTTTGAAATCTCTCAACAGGGTGCTTCCCAGGTATCCTTTCAGGATGGGGCTATGAACCTCGCTGGACCCACAGAACGGTTATTGTCTCAGAAGGCTAGGCTCCCTGTCAGGTAGGAACATCTACTGTGCAGTGCTGACTCAAGCATGATTTATCAGCACACAAGACAAGACTGCACCTGTGAATCTTCAGTAGGTTCATCATTATAATCGTGATCTCTTCCTCATTGTCCCTTTCCCATCCTAAAATGCATTCAATTCACATATTGAAGCACAAATATGTGCATGACAAGTCTTTGATCCTCATTAATGAATCTGAGTGATTTTATTGTGGTGTTTGTAGTGTAAAGCTAAGGGGGAAATGTTGTATTATTGTATTCTCTGTTTTTGTTTTCTACTCAGTCCTGCAATTATTTAATGCCAAAAGACAGAGAATGTTCTTGGATAGTGTGTCTCAATAAATAACTAGTCAGCTAGACTGGTCCTCCTAAAATTATCTTTTCTGTTAAAATGTCACATCTGTTTTGAGTGGAACAGTTATTACTGTGTTACATCCCGTGGTAGATTTTATATCTATGTTAATACACCGTGAAAATTACAGCCAAAATGTGTGGTATTTCCCTGTGCATTACCTCACTAGAGTAGTCAAATGGAATGTATGCTTTTCCTTTCTTCATTTATAACAAACCAGCGATGGACAGTGCAGTTATAACCGGAGGTGGAAGTGGTAACATTGATAGTTTGGGAAATAATTTTTATTTTAATCAGACTGCATTTGAATGAAAATTAGGTACATACATAGTCTGCATTGGAAGTTTAAAATTACACTAAAATTAGAGAGCTGCATAGCCAAAATAAGAGGGAGCTAGGTGTTCTCAAGTGATTTAACAATGAGCTTTGGAGTTTATTGTTACTGAAATCACAGGGAAAATTCTAAATTACTGAAGTGGAAAAGATAGTTTTGCAGATTATTCTTGTTACAATAATATTAACAAGCTGGGCTGCAACACAGTGTCACAAAGTAGGCCAGTCAGATCCTCAGGTGGTGGCAACAGACGATTTGATTTGGCAAATCTAGAGCAACGTTTTTCCATGCTGCTGTTCTGACATTCTACCATAAGCTTAAATTTCAGTTTTGATTGGTGATGCAGGTTCTGCTTGAAGTCACCTTTTCAAGTAGGCAAAGAATTCCAGTCCTTTTTCCTGTGTTGAGATTGTGCAGAACTGTAGTAGTATTAAAGCACAGTATATAATGAAATAAAAAATTACGTGGCAGGCTTCTGCATGACAGCTAAAATGTCAGAATTTAATTTGTGTCAGTTGTGATGAAGAAATGTAAAAATTTGCTATTATTCTGCAGCTCGTAGTTTTTTGTTTAAAACCGTAAGTAAACAGTATCTGCAAGCCTTAATCTTTGATCATTTATCCTCGTAAACACCTGCGAAAAAACAGGAGTTAATATTCCCAGTTCACCTACATGAGGTCCAGGATGGAGATGCGAAGTTATGTAGTGAAAACCTGTGAGGAGGAAGCTTGCAAGACCAGGGCCTCTAAACTTGGTGGCCTTCTGACCTATGCCAGGATTTTGGTACAAGGATCACTTTTCCTTTTAGAGCACACCAAAAATAACACTTTTTCCCTGCAAGAGAGTTAATTTCTTAGTTTCTCTTGTTCTTTGAGTCATCATTTCTTCTCTTTATGGGAGATTTTTTCATCTAGGTAACATTGGGCTTTTCAACTCATCTGTCTGCATTTTTTCCTCCCTCTTGGAGGCCTCCTTGTCACCTGCTTTGTATGCCCTTTTGTAGTTTTTCCTCTTGCCTGCTGGTACTAATATGTATTTTTAGAATGGTCTCATCATGAAAAGGAACTGGAGTGCTCTTCCAGCTTTCTCTGCACCTGCCAGGCCTCCAAGTTACAGACTAGCTGATTAGTGTTCATCATGCAGGTAAAGAACTTAGCTTAGTTGCTACTGCTTATGCTTGTTTTCTCTGTATGGAATATTCCTAAAGACTTCAACAGCTTGTTCACTTGAGGTAATTATTATGCATCACCAAATATATGCACTCATTTGTCTCTTGATCCGTTAATTTGTAATGGGGATTAATCAAGCTCAGTGCATGCTATACTCATGTTCACTGCTGTCCTTATGCTGTTACTGGGTGTTTTAGATCATTTTTAGTCATCTTAGGAATTTTCTAAGAGCATATTATGGTTTATTGAGTTAAACAAGTTGTTCCTTGTGTTTGGGGTTCTTTAGAAGAAAGTTGTGATACTCATTCTTTTAACCTTTGTAACCTGATTTAGGTGGCCACTGGAAATCCTGAAAACGAGAAAGACCTCAGTGGTACAGTTCAGAGGTATTCAGTTTTCTGAAGTGGCCGGGCCACATCTGGCACATTGTGAAACAATCAGTAATAAATCTACAGTTCTGTAGACCTCTAAGGGCTTTTACTGAATGCTGCAAACTGTCTTGACACAGAGGAGTATGGAAGGAAAAGTGATAAAGTGTATAGGTTGGGGCCCACACAACTGATGCCTGAGGAAAGTCTTGAACAGATAGGGAGCAGAGGGAAAGCTGGCCAGAACAAGGTAAACCCAAGAAACGTTTTACATGCATTTTTTTTTTCTTTTTGGGATTAAAAAGCATTGTCTTAATCTGGATTAAGATTGCTACATTAAGGAGAAACATTGGCCAAAAAAACACCCAAAAACCAAAGCTAGAAGAGTAGGAGTTTTGGGGTTTTTTTAAAATTAAGAGTCCCAGTAAAGTTGTGCCGAAATATACCTTGTTTGTGCTTCCTGTGCGCTGAGGAGATTTTTTAAAAACTCTGTTTTTCCTGCAAGTGTTGAGATGGGTAGTATCAAGATTTTTACACCAAACATTTGAATTAGATTCATGTATTTGGAATATAGTTCCTTCAAGCAGTGAACTTAAGAGGAATTCAGAACACATCATTTCATAAAGCAAAATTATTTGGTGTTTCTGAGAAATTCAATGAAATTTCAAAAATTAAAGAATTAAAATTTTAAGGCAATTATTTAGATTCTTGCATAGCTTTTTCCTTAGAAGTGAAGAAGTTTTTTTAACTGTATTTCCAGAAGTTTTTTTCATCAGGAGTAATAGGTTTATAACAGAAAAATATGAGTCACTACAGACCATCAATCTTTTACTGATTTCTTAATTTGATTGAATATATGTGCATTTCATTGTATTAATGAAATGTTAAATAAAACTGTTCTTTGCGCAAGTTATGTCGTTGACATCTCAATATGTAATTTGACTCCTTTTACACTGTTCTTTATGAAAGAGAGTGTTCTTTATAATATAGTTCTGATTTGTGCAGGTTTCTTTTGCTGTAGTCCAAAGATGTCAGGGTCATGAAGGGCCACCAAGTCATGATACCTTAAGCCTTCATTTAAATAAACCAAGTGAAGTTAAGTGATGTTAACAAAACTAATATTTCAGCCTAATTGTGAGCTACTTCATGCTATAGAAGAAAGCAAATCGCTGTTGTCCCCACTGCTTATGCTAGAATTTATTTCTTCTTGGCACTGAATTTAGTAGCCATGTGACCTGTAGTACTTAAGCAAAATAGCAACTGTTCACCTCAGAAAATGATCTGACCCTTCTTATCAGGGAACCAACCTGTCTGAGGGTCAGTGTGCCTTTTCTAAATACAGCCAGTAGTGGCTGTTTTAGAGGGAAGGATGGTTAAAACTTTATGATTATGAAGCCTAGCCAGCTGAAATTAGAGGCTTCAGCCTTGGCTTGTTTTTTATTCCTCACTCAAGTAGGAAAATTTTTCCACATGAAGAAAACCAGTTTACTGATTTAAGTAGGTAACATTAGTTCCATGTTGGGTAAATTAAATGAGTGGCAGCATGGAGGATTTTTAGCTCCTCTACTCAGAGTCTAAAAGGAAATTTCTTTGCCTGAATTGTCTTAAAACATTTAACTATAAAAGTACTGAGAAATTTTTTAGGATTGTATCTCTTAGAAGTCTGAAAATTTTAATTTGACTTTTGGGAGTTGAACTTTGCTAGAAGAGATGCTTGAAATGTTGAGCTATTGGCACATTTTTAAATGGAATAAATAAAAACAGGACTAGTGAAAATTTCTTCATAGTTTTTCAAAGTGGATTTTTAAAATTAAATAAGCCAAACTAATGCCCTCAATGTATAAAATTTGGTACTTTTCCTTGATTTCCTTCATTTCTGGACTAGGACTGAAAGATTTTTAAAAGTAACAGCAAGGTCTTGATAGTCTGCGGAAGCCAGGTAGAAACTTTTAACCACCTTTACTATTGAATCCCTTAGCACACAATACACAGAAATATGGGGTTTGAAAACCTTCCTTTTCTTTGTAGACATAGCTGCATTGAAGTACAGTAAGCACAAAGCTGCTTGGAAAATGATATTTAGCTTAATAGCAGTAGATTAGTTGAAACTGAAAGGGTAATTTATGCATAGATAATTCATTACGTGTTTTCATTATGTTCTGTTTTGCTGTCTTTCTACTTCCTTTTAGCAGAGGTCAGGGTCAGTTCTTTGGTTTAAGTGCTGTGGATACATAATTAAAGCATAACTGCAGCATTTTTCCCTTCTCCCTATTTTATTTTTTTTTAACCTACTGTGTCTTTCATTGGTCTAACAACACAGAATTTTAACAACTTGATTTAAAGAAAAAAAGACACAAAAATCTAGTGCCTGCAGGCCGTCTGGTTTCTCTCTAAACTTTTAGGATGTTAATCTCGTAAGAATGAACTAATTTTAGCGGAGAAAAAAAATACAAATTGCAGTGGCATCTTTACTAGATTAATAGTTCGAGTTTGGAGACAGTGACTGTTTTTTTCTTCAAGCCTTAAACTGCAAGATTCTTACACTATTTTGTTGTAAATATTTAAACTTTGTGAATAGTTTGTTTAGTTTTGTGTACAAGAGAGCTACTGGAATGCACCTGTCTCTTCTAAAAGAGAGCAGATTCTTTCCATAGCCGTGCACTGAAAGCTACTTCTTGACTACATTCTCAGTTGCTATCTCTTCTCCTTCTAGGGTGTGCTCTAGCCCTATTTAGTTATAGCTCAGATTTTAATCACTTGAGGGTATTCACACTATTTAACATACTGACCTCCAATTTCTTCTTCAGAGGTTTCAAGACATTTTTGTCAGAGCTTTGAACATGTAGTTTAAAAGAGGGAAGGAGAAATTTGGAAAATGGATAGGTGGTGTGTGGGAAGTGTGCTGTCTGACTGCTTTAGTTCGGCTGGCTGATCTGGAAACCTCTCTGGAAGAGCTGGTGCAGATATTTTAATTACCACCAGCAACTGGTTTAGTATGCAAAAGTACACCGGCAGAGTCATCACCCTCTTTATTTGGATATATCAGTACACGCTTCCTCTTGTTCCCTTTAGTAGCTTGACATCACCTGTAGGCCTGTGCTCTCTGCCAGGTATCGGCACCCCCTGGAACAGCAGCACTGGCTGGTAGGGCTGGAGGCGCAAGTGAAGAACAAACAGTGACATGCAGCTTTATGATTTCATCTGTGACTTCTCTCCATCTGAGTGGTATTTCATTTGCCTTTTACTTGAATGTGGTCAATAAAAATGCCACAAAGCGTGTTTAAAATATCTGCTGTGCTCTTCTATTTGCAAGGGAAACATTGACATCCTGTGCTAAGAGATTTTTCTCAGATACAGCTGTTTACTGATCTGCACTTGGTCTTAAAAATGTACCAGGAAATCAATGATCTCTTCCAAGGTTTTTGCTTCGTCCTGCTTAAGACTTACATGTGAGTGTTGAATGAGACTAAAATGGCCAAAGAATATGCCATTGGAATGATAAATACCTGATCTGTGTTTATTCAGGCAGTAGATTCTTATGACATACACCTGATGACAAGATTTGCCCAATAACTCATGCAGAAAGCAACTTTTTCCAGGATTTTTCCCTACACACACGTATGTCACAGAACAATCTGATGTAGGCTGCACCTGCTGCCTTCTCTGAGAGAAAATCTACCAAGATTCTCCCAGCATTTCTATATGAGGAAGGTCAAAGCATCTTAGTGAACCAGGTCCTGCTGCAAAATCCCAAAATGTTTATTTCTGGAGAGAAGAGCCTCTTTCAAGCATTTGTGTATTCAGTGATGTGATTGGTTCTTCAGTGTTGGATAGTTTGCAGAGAAGCTTTCAGCTAAGAGATCTTTTCCCATTGCACATCTGACAAACTACTAATTCTTGATAGAGTTTTCAGGAGAGGGAGCTGTAGTGTTTGACAGCCAGGGCTCTGCCAATCTTGAGACTAGACTGATTCACCACTGAATATGTGTTGTCGAATGCACAGCACTCCATTTAAATTTTGCTTTCCACATTACAAATGGACTGCTGTGCGTGTTCCCTACACACACACATCCATCGTCTCTATCTCTCTTTGCTAAACTATACTCATCAACATTTTACTAACATGTGTGACAAGCCTTCCTGACAAATGTGATAGACTGTAAAGAATCTGGCAGAAATCGATAAACATCAAGCAATGAAGAATTTCAGTAGTTAATGATCACAGCTTCTTCAGGTTAAAAATCAATAGTACAATGTTGAAAGTGGTCTTGGATGCCACAATATGAGTCATGGTAGGCAGGTGTATCTGTTTGTATTCTCTAGACTTTGGATTACAAACTCAGCAAGGACAAGTGGGACCCTGTCCTTGAAGAAGCTCCAGGAGATCCTACCAGTGTAGCATGCTGAGGCATTGCCCATGCACTGCTCCCAGCCTCTCATCCCCAGCTGCCAGTTGGCCTCTAGGGCTTTTTTACTGACTTCATAGACCAGACCTGTTTTTTCTTCTACTGTAAAATGTCTGTAAGTTATTTAGGGGAGATTTAAATACTAGTAGGTCCTAAATAGGTTACAAAATTTTGAAATGAAATTTTGAGGATGAGGTTGTTTTTTTAATTATGTTGAATATTGCAGAAAATCCATAAATTGCCCCCTCTGCTGTGAATATCACAGCTATCAACTAGCAGTGGAAAGCCATCCTGCATTTTCACACCCCCTTCTTTCAGTTTTTTGACTCAACTCCATCAAACTCATGACTCTCAGAACCTTGGTGTCCCTTGTGCCTGTGGAATTTATTGGTCTTATTTAAGAATCATCCATATAGTATCTCATTGAGCCACGTCCTGTTCCTGAGTACTGTCTCCAGTACAGTGTAACCTGTAAACTAATGCAGAATAGTTCACTGCTTGAATTCTTTGGACAGATTAAACCTGCTGGAAGATGGACATCATGAATGAACGATGTCAGGTTTTTCAAAGCTTTAATCTTTGAGGTTCCTAAAAAAAGGTGGTGGGGAGGAAAGCACTAAACACCATTTCTATTGCTTGTTATTTTTTTTTTTAATTAGGTTTTCGTAATTATAATAAAACATGTCCTCAAAGATCTGTTACAGTGGCTATGAAGGACAATTTTCTTCTTGGATAAAGTAACTCTGACACACATTTTTGATTAAAAATACAATTCTGAAATAATTTTTTTTATATATATAGAGAGAGAGCGCAAGAGAGAGCGAGCTTATATTCTACCTGTGTAGTGCTTTAGTACATCCATATCCTAAAGGATAGGATGCACTACATTGGTTTTGAAAGTAAACGTGGGCTATTTGTTTTCACAATGAAACCTATTTTTCTTAGTGTGTGGATTTCGTGTTAGATTTAAAAATAAACTTGTATGTTTTCTCTGGCTTTGAGCCTACTTACAACTGTAAGTGCATTGATTTAATATGACAGCTAACCTGTCTATTGTGATCACCCTCAAGAAGATTCTTGCTTCATTTTACAGCTGCCTAGAAAGACGGCTCTTCCCTGGAGTACTTCAGCAACATGGGGTTATCTGGGGACAACTGCAACATTTAAATTTTCGCTCTCAAATGAAAGCTCATTCACTACCTCTGATTATTTTATGTATCTATAGAATTGGCCACCTAATCTGTTCATATGTTTTGATTCTGTAGACATTCAAAAGACAATAGAAGTAGCCCTTTATTTTTTGAAGGTGGTTTTTTTGGTCTGCTAAGAGAATTGGAGGAAGTAGAAGATGGAATTGAAAGAAAACAATTTCCTATACGTGTGTTTCTGAGATTTTGGTAACCACCCTGATTGGCTCTCTGGCTGGGTTCACTAGAAAAAATAAATTCTGAAGAAACATACAGGAAAATTTTGTCAGGATTTCTCTGTTTGATTCATGGAAGGGGGAACACAGGAAACAACAAATGATCAAATAGAAATGTCTGCTGATCGTGCCTCTGTTATAAATACAGTAGCATGAAAATATGTTATGTGGTGGTTTGTTGTTCAGGGTCTATATTTTTAAGGAATACGAACTCATTTTAGTGCCAGGGTTTAGAACGAAAAGCCTTCCAACAAACCATCCATCCTCCTAAACTCCAAAACGAAAGTTATATAAACTTATTTTCCAGTCTTACCCCATATTTAGCTAAGCAAGCTAGGAATCATTGTACGCTTTTGATTCATTATTATGCAACTGGTTAAAGGTTTGTAACAAAAAGCCACACAATATTCCTGTGTTATTAATTAGGAAGCAATAAAGGAATTTCTCTTAGATCATTAGCAGTAATTGTTCTCCTTGTGAGAGGGCTGAGTGGTGCTGCATGTTCTTGTGATCTGTCTGAAAGCACTTCAAGAGTGGTTTCAGATTCCTGCCTTATCATAGAATCATAGAATCATAGAGGTTGGAAGGGACCTTGAAAGATCATCTAGTCCAACCCCCCTGCCAGAGCAGGGTCACCTATACCTGTGCATTGATGATGATTCTTGCACGGAACCAAAAGATCGTAAGAACGTGGGTTTGAAAGATCAGTCAGCTTATTCCAGAGGAAGTTGTACTAGTGAAAAACAGTTTGGCGAGGGGGGAGGTGTAGTGTGGAAAAGTCACCTTGGTCATCCCTCTCACGTTGCAAACATGCACTCTTGAGAACTGTTGCATGGTTTTTGGAGAAAGGGTTGAAGTAGTTTTTCAACAGCAGCTTGCACTTCAATCAGTTAAGCTATACACTGCCATGTATTAACAAAGCAGAGTGACCATTTGGTTCCATTTTTCATGTTCTGTAAACATTATCTGTTTATCCATCCATCTGTCTTATCTATCTGATCTATTTCTATGTAACATTGTAGCTAATTCAAGTACCTTCGTTTTCAAATGTGATCACTCAGAATAAAGTTAAGGTCACTGTAGGGCTGACTCAATAGGAAATGAAATACCACATGGCCATGAAACTGCAAAAATCTGTCAGAGATAACGTAGAGGTTTTTGATAATAGTGTTTGAGGAAGGAAACTTGCTGGTAAAATGAGCTGAGTTGCACTTTTCATTGCAGTTTGGTTTGTTCTTTGCTTGTCACTGAGGTTATGTGCAGTTGAGGGCAGAAATCAAGATATTCAAATGTGATTTGACTAATTTGCTTGTTGTCTTGATGTCCTTAATGTATGATCTTCATGTTTATAATGTGGCCACTTGGGGGAATTGACTGAAGCAGCTCATGTAGAGCTTAAATTAAGAACTTTTTTTTTTTTAAATTATGTAGTCTCTCCTCACTTAATAGTCTGGTTAATTTACTTGAGGATTGATGTCTTCCCCAAAGTACACAATTGCTAAACTAAAAAAAAATGGAAGAATTCATTAGGCATTTTGCATTTCATTGTATTTTAGAATTTGTGAGAAAGCATGATGAGATGTGTTTTCCTGTGCTTTCTTTTTTAGTGAAATGACAAAAACAGTGGAGATTTCTGGAGAAGGTGGACCCTTAGGAATACATGTAGTGCCCTTTTTTTCATCTTTGAGTGGAAGGTAAGATTTTTTTCTGCATTGCTCAAGAAGAGTAAGTATCCTCAGTGAGAGAATTTCCTTCTGGTTCTTCTTAAAATACCTACTGATCAACCATAACAGAAATAATTGCTTAAAAGAAAATTGGTCCATGACACTGTCTTCCATTATCAAAGTTACATAAAATGCAATAGCAATCCCTTTATGTATGTTTTTGTAATTGCCTCTGCTTTTATCCCCTGGATGAACTAGTCTATAGAATAGCATAATATTAAATGTATGGTGGCTATTGAGTTAGTTGGATTTTGTGGTGTTGGGTAGGTTTTGGGGAATTAGGTGTGGTTTTGGTTGTGTGAGGTTTTATTTTGTTTGACTTTGTGGTTGGATTTCTTTCCATAGTCCTTTCCTTATAACATATCAGACAAGTAAAGCAAAAAAAATTTGCTTGCCTGGTCACGCCTCATATTCTTCAAGCCGTCTTGCAGATTTGGTTGTATAGCATTTATAAAATGTGCACTATACCATGAACTTGTCTTTGTCAGAATACAATTACTTTAATTATAAATGATTTAACATAGTCTCTTGAGATCACAAAAGCCTATTACAGCAGCATACTCATATCGATGTACTGTAGTTAAGACTGTGTCAGCAGTTTCATTATAATTGTTTTCCAAGTGACATAACTCAGATTAAAAATATATATCAAATAGCAAGAAAAATAAAAATTTTAGGATAAAACTTGACATAGAGAGGCTTAGCCAGAGAGTTAATTTGATACTGGCAAATTCAGTGCCTTTATTCAGGCAGTCCTGAATAAGAGATGGGAAATTCCTAGTGCCATAAATTATACTGTTCTATAGTAAAATGGCTGCCTGTAACACAATTACTGCAAAAGTGAAAATTGTCTAATTCTTAAACGTTTCTTTAGTTGTCTCATATAGCACGGAGAATTAGTTGCCTTGTAGAGGTCTCTGTGTGTAAATGTTTTCTTGGCAAGATCTGAGTTTATAAGTGGACCCAAATTCCCTCAGAGTGCTTTGCCAAAGGGGAAAATAGAGGTCCACCTGCTCTCTGGGAAAATGTCACTGTGATCACAAGAAGAAAGTTGCTCCTCGGTGAGAGCTGTAGGAGGTCTAAGTTGTGTCCTACGCTTTGCAGGCTGCCTGTTTGTCTTCCAAATGACACTTGTGTTTGTTACCCCATCATGAAGACAATAGTTCTTCAGTATAGGCATGCCATAACTGTTGTAATGTGTACACTGTATTTCTAGATCATCAGGTAAAAAATGTAGTAAATACCAAGCTATTAAAATGAGTCTTATACTGAGATATCATTGTGTTTGGTGTTGCTTTAAAAGATCTCCTTGAAAAAACATGTTGTGTCCCTTGGTCTACATTGCATGCATGTTAATGTGTCCTTATTTACAAATACTTTTGGGAATTCCTTGGAGTAGAGAGATTTTTGACAGATGGACTACTTGCTTACACAGTTGTCTTGAAATCTTGGCAGAACTATACTAATACCTTTGTAAAAACGCTAGAGTAGCTTAAATCGCTTGTCCTTCTTACTTAATCAAAGCCTGAGACTACTGTATATATTTTAACTCATCATAACATGAGACAGTGCAGAAAAGCTTCTTTTATTTTTGTTAATGGCAAGATACAATTTATGGAGACACACGACATGACTATCTTGGTCTGGTATTTGAGTTGTGAATTTTCCAGTAAGATAATGGGTTTAGCCTGGCAGTGCTGCAGAGCAAAATTTTTCAGGAGATAGTTACAACATTGTATTAATTTATGAAATCTACTTTGTACAGGAACTACAGAACTAATGGGAATGCTTTTCCCCTTTCTTTTGCAGTTATCATGTAAAAATGAAAATTAAAATGTAATAGTGCATTAAAATAATGCTACAATGGAAGCTGTGGAAAAATAGAGCAGTGAATTTAAATGGCCACAGAGTAGGTAACTCAAGCCACTCCTTCAGGTGCTACAGCACACACAAGTTTCAGATAAGCAGACAATTCTATTGCCCTATATGGATGCAGCATTTATGCACAGTAGGATCAGTGACCAACTGATGTAATTTGTGAATTCTTTTATTTCTCTGTTTGTATAGATTTGCATCTTAGTGTAATTATATTTCGTTAGTTACTAGGCTATAGGATTTTAATTACCACTTAGTTAGATGTTTGTCATCAAGAGGACTGCAGCCCCTTGCCACCACTGTCCTTTTCAGTTCTTTAGTGTAGGGTAGCACAGGGGGCAAGAGAAATGTTGTATGATAGATTAAATAATTTTCTTCTGTTAGATGTTTTGAATAAGTAATATTAGCTAGAAACCAAGTTTTTACTTAATGTACGTTGATATGACATAAATATAAATTTTTAATTCTTATTCTATGGTAAATCTAAAATCAGGTGCATGTGAATATAGTGTCATTTGAAATAGTTAATAGTGTGCTGTCAATCTCTTGAATGGACTTAAATTCGAGGGGCGGCCATGAATCTGAGAAAAATGCAAGAGTTCTGGTTTGTGATGGGAGTGCTGGCACATTGAAAATTGCACATTAATATTTTATGGAGTATAACCAGTAGAAAATGGTCTCTAAAGGTCATGTCTCCTTGATGCTGATGTGGTGTGAAAATTTAGTGGATGAAACTTGATTATAAAAACACACAGTTGTCAAGGGTTTTTTGGTATCACTGGATATGTGGAAGCGTGCAATACAGAGATGCTCCAGTTAGGTCAGAAATAGCCCAGTCCTACCAGCAGAGATAGCCATGCTGAACTTTGCACCTCTCACACTTACTCACTTAATACATTTATCAGAAGTTTCTGTGCTGCACCTCAGTTTTCAGTTGACACATAACCTGGTAACAAAGAACCTTTTGATGTTCTCCAAATCTCCTGCCACACAACTAAATAACATTGCTGTAGCAAAATGAGGGACTTTGACAACTGGGAAACTTCAGAGGCTTCTCAGATGTAGAAGTAGGGGCATTTTTAAACTTTTTTTCTAATGCCTGTATAGTTTATTATAGTTGTTAGAAAATTGCTTTTAATCTCTGCTTTTCTTTGGATCAGTGTAGTCTTAGTGGCACAAAAATAGTGCATAAGCTGCTGGAGAGATCTGGGTGTTTTCCTCTGTTTCTCCAAGTATGACCTACAGGATTTAACACTTCCTAAAGTTCTAGCAAGTAGTATAGCTTTAGTGTCCAGCCATTTTTCTTGGTGTTTCTTGCAGTCCTCTTCCTTTCAGTTGAAAGAGTGAACTGGAAATCCTTTCTCTAGGTGAAGTACTTCATAGTGGTCTATCTAAGCTCATCCGCAGTGGAGATTAATGTCTATTTTTAATTGCTATGAATTCATACAAGCAGAATAAGGACAGTTTTCACCTTCTTCTTTCTTTTAGGATGCTGGGACTCTTCATCCGTGATATTGAAGAAAATAGCAGATCTAGGCGTGATGGGCTTTTCCGTGAAAATGAGTGCATTGTGAAGATTAACAATGTGGACCTTACAGATAAAACCTTTGCACAGTAAGTGCCAGTTTACTGATACCATTAAGTAGCCAGGGTTTTATACAATGCGGTGTTTATTAAGTGATTCATGCAAAGGGGTTCATACTTATTTTAGATAAAATGCCTGTAAAATTGATACCTGGCAGAAGCTTTGTAATTTTTTTCTGAAACCTCCAAGTAAGGTGAAATTTGAGGAGAAGAATCTTCTTGTAGCCATAGTGAGCCTGCTGTCCTTACTGTGCTTTAAATAGCAGTAAGTTTTTTTAATAGTTATCTTTACTTTTTAATTCTGTTATATTTTCAATGTTTTCTTTTTCAGTTTTTCTTGTAAGACCTTCAGAATGAGTCAACATTGCAGTGTTTTTTAATGTTCTTTTGCAAATAAAATGAAAATTCTTTTTGATGTTGTAGATTTTTGAGCACTTAATTTTTAAAAAGTATCAGTTCTGTCAGACTATGGTTATTTGGGCTGGATGGTAAGTCTCACCTCTTATGACTTTTATTAAAAACTCTTGACATTTTTATCTGCCTCAAATGACTTTAAGTAACAAGAGGCTTTGATTAGCTGCAAATTAATATGACTTGTACAAGAGTAGCCTCTCAGATTTCACAGATGTTTACGGTAGTAATTAAACAGTAATTTGTTTTTACTTTTAATCCATATGTTTAGACAGTGAGTGATTGTTTATAATAAATCAAAAACCTGTTGAGATCTCAAAGGAACTGGGGCTTAACTTTCTAAAGAGTAAACCAAATGACCAAAGTTTCTAGACTAAAATCAAATACGTAATTTCACTAGTAGCGATAAATATTCGCAAAATAGGTTTGCTTAAAAGCAGAGTAGTTATGTAGGGATAGGTATTACCTTGTTTCTGAGGCTGTGCTTTTTGTATACTGACAGTTCACTATGTTACTGCTTTCTGCATATTTGGTGATAAATGTATTCTGTTCTAATACAGTACATGCCATTCTCTTCCATTTATGGAAAGTTCCTGCATCAGATATCAGTACTTTATCAGAACGTAATGGTTGATGTCATTAAAATGCCCATTGCCTCACCTGTACAGTTTTGTAATGAATATAGATCTTCAAACAAGATTTTGCATGAATCAAAATCTCTGTTTTCAAAATCATTGCTGTTTTTTTCTTTACGGATTTGTTGTCTTCTTTGTATTCTCTTCAGAATGTAACTAGATTTTCAAAGGCTTTGTCCATGGTGTGAAGGACTCCGCATATTTTTCTGTAAGGGTACTAGATTTTTCAGAGTTAGAGACACTGCATTAAACTTTGCAGAGGTGGTAGATGCCCTATCTCTTGCAACCAGGTCAGGCTGGACAGGGCTCTTGAGCATTCTGCTTTAGTTGAAGATGTTCCTCTCACTGCGGGGGGTTGGACAAGGTGAGTTTTAAAGGAGGTCCCTTCCAGTCCAAACCATTCTGTGGTTCCATTTTGGACAAGCTCTAGCCTAGTCCCATGACCTGTTACACTGTTCTACTGAAACTTCCAGAATAGCCTTCTGTATCATCTTTCTTTCCTTGTTGTTCAGAATGGTTAAAGTAAGCAGAGGTATTTTCTTTTTTTCAGTGCTTCTCTGGCAAGGTATAACTGTACTAACCTGACAGAAGTCCAAGTTACAGAAATGCAGTAATTGTAATGGATGTGACCAAGTATTATCCCAGTGACTGTTGACCCAGAAAATAGTCATCATATTTTCCTTTGAGAGAAAAATCTGTTTGCAATTTCAAAATGACAGTTCTTCATAACTGTTGTAAACGCTACTTAGCAGAGACTGTTACATATCATGTCCATTTTCAGCAGAGACTTTCTAGTGTTGCTCTTGATGATTGCTGCTTCTGCAGCTGTAATACCAGCAGCCTACTTTCTGTATTCCCATGTTTATAATAGTTTTATATATTGGGACTGTTGATCTGCATTCTCGTTTGCCGTTAATCTATTCAATTACATTCTGTTGTGTTGCAGAGTTTCCAGTACCTCTTTTAATTGACTCTCTTATTTCTTTAAAGTATACATTTGGGATCTCAAGGAATGTAAATTTCTCCATCCATTATTTTTTCCCTTTGAAGTGCTGCCAGTTATTTTGCCCCTGAAGACTGCACTTAGCCTTTCCCACAGGATGTTTCCCATAGTTATTTCCACTATTTTTTGTTTGAAGAAGATCTTATATTTTCTCTTTCATATAATTAAAATATTAATCTCCTGAATTACTAAATTACCTTGTAACCTACAACCAAGTAAAGATGAAGACAGAATGTGAAAAAAAAACCTAGTTAAGACTTAACATCTTTATGCTGGGAGCATGCCATGGTTTCTGTGATCAGGATAAGGCATTTCCTTGAAAAGTTTCAGAGTCTATAGGTAAGCAGGAAACCTTGTAACGCCTGCAGACACACCAGGACAGTCCTAATGTGAAACCTACAGTTCTGAAACATTACCTGTGAGGATGGTGCCAGAAGAATGCCTTCCTACAGCACTCTCCCTGCTAACTTTCTTTTCCAGTTTTGAGGTTTCTCTTCTGGCAGCCTCTCCAGTCCATGAATGCAGTTATTCTGATTTGTGTGCACATACACTCAGAGTAGTACTGTCTATCCCAAAGCAGAATCCATTGAGACTGCCTTTCACTTCAGTGTCTTCATTGCAGACACCCTCTCAAAAGTCTTCACTATCTACAGCCGTAAGATGAAGGTATTTCATGGCTCTTTTGGTCTGGAAAAGCAGTAGGTGTGTGTTCAAGGTGTTATTGTTCATGGTGGCTCTGTCAGCATCAAAACCTGTTTATTTTGGAAGTACATTCAACGTCATCTCCTGTTGCATAACTCATTGTAAATCTAAAGCCAAGACTTTGGGGAAATACTTATTTTTTCTGACTGACAAACATGCCACAGAAAAGCAGGAGATGTGTAATTTGTTCTCAAAAGCAAAACCTGAACACTGTATTGTTACCAGTTCAAGGGATGTAATTTGATTAAACGCTCTAGCACAGTTTCTGCAGTTGAACACATCCATAAAGGCGTCAGTTAAGTCTACATACTCACCCTAGAATGAGGTTACTGTTTGAAAGGTGTCACATCTACATATTTATTTATCCATTTATGTAGAAGCATACAAATAGTTGCACCTTTACAGAAAGTAGGAATTTCTGTTGATGTCTGTACGTCCCGTATCATCATCCTTTTCTGTTGCACTGTTTGCGATCACTTTATTTGTTCTGGTGATATCCATGTATTCCGTATCTTCATCCTTTTTCATTGCTGTGGAATCAGTCAGTATTTGCATCAGGGAGGAAGGAATCTGAGTGGCTGTTAGGCTGTACTTACAAAAAATGGAGTTTTTGAGTTTGCTCAGAGAAGATGTATCCTCCAGAGCAATTGGCCATAAGTGCTCAGAGTGCCTCAACACCAGCAAAAATGCATCTAACAAACACTTGAAAAAAGATAGCAAGCAATAACTTCAGGAGTCTTCTGATGAGCTTTTGCCATCACAACTTCCCGATGCATCCCTCACATGAAGAGTTGTGTTCATTAGTTTATTCTGGCTGACAGGTTTTCATAGCGGTCTGGGAATCCTGGCAGACATGCTGTTCTCTCTTGAAATGTAAGGAAATGCTGGAGTTTAGAAATCTTAGTAGTTTTTACAAAAATATTCTGTAGGTGTGAAGGTAAAGTGGTATCCTTGTGTTTTAGATAAATTTTTGACTTATTCTCTGTAAACAACTTCACTTTGCCCAAATATTCTGAGTTTTGTACCTTTCTTTTAAAGGGCGCAGGACATCTTCCGTCAGGCAATGAAATTTCAAAATGTCATCTTGGAAGTCCTTCCTCCGTATAATCGAGAACAATATGAGAAGTCTGCTATTCTTCCTCTCTGTTTTGTGGACAGTGAGGAAGGGGTTCCAAAAATGAAGATTCCACCTCCTGTTCATCCCAAACCTGCTCTGAAAACAATTCATCTTTCTGGAGCAAGCAGCATGGAGGCAGGTGGACAAGCAACGCTACAAGCAAAGAGCCCCAACCTCCCACGTCTGGGTAGAAAATCATCGAAGTCATCTTCTCCATCACTGTCTCCCCTTATGGGTTTTGGCAATAAAAAAAATGCAAAGAAAATAAAGATAGACTTGAAAAAAGGTAAGTCTTTGGGAACTATAGGATTAATTCTGTATTATGCTCTCTATAGTGATGCCTTTAACTTTTAACTAGACTAGTGACATTGAAGGTACAAGCAATTTACAGTTTGAAAGTTCTGAACCTTGTTAGCTCACTGTTGAGAACATTAATGTTTTCTTGTACATTTTGGATGCATGTTACCCAGACTTAGATTTTTAAAAAATTTTTGTTGCTGACTGTGTGGAAAGTATCTCATTAGCAACATGCACTAGTAAGAGATGGTTCAGCCTTTTCTCAAGTACTGGACAGAAATCTGAACTTGTGACCTTTGTTATTTTTATCCAGATCTGCTAGTGGACCATAACACTGTTCCAACATCCTTTTAAAGATCTGTTTAAAAATATGCTCTGTTTTGTTTCATATTATCTGAGAAGTTGACCACAGTTTTACCTGTCTTTCCCTTTTTATCTTTTGCAAACCACTTATTTCCATCTGTATTTATCCATCTGTCAGCAGGCTGAATTTTGTGTGTATCTTTCATTGCTGCTCCATGCAGCTGTCTGTCTTTGCATGGAGTAGCAGGTCTATGCACATGTAGTAAAATGTGCTTAAGCAGACTCAAATGAACATGTATATTTTCTGCTTAACTTCTGTCTCTGATTTGGCTGAGAGTTAAATCTGATGCTTGAAGTGGCCTTTTTAAAATCCTGTGACTTTATTCTTTTTAGCGCATAATGAATGCAATCAAGCTGTCACTTCTCAATTTTTGTTAACTCATTTTTACTTTTAAACTCTTGAGGTTTGTGTTAACAAAACTTACTTCAGAATTTCCCCCATTTCAGATGTAATGCTTTTGATTTTGAAACAGTAATATGTATTTTTGGAAATTAGAGGAATGTGATACTTATATGATGTTATCTCTGAAAACTACCACATGGGTACCGATACTGCTCTACATAAAAAGATCTTTATGGCCACTGCTATTCTTGGATACCTGCTAACATTGATTTTACTCCCTATTATTTGTTAAAACTTTTATCTGTTAACACTTAAGGTTGTTTATTTCAAAGCAACAAATAATTTCGTTAATGGAAGGGTTGAAATATTGCTTAACAACATGTTGTCAGCAGCTTTTGCATTCAAACCTTGTGACTTCTCACTAAGTTGGAGTAAAATCTGTTAAATCATGTTCATGCTCATAAATAAACAATTCTGATTGCTCTGATTTGTTTCAAAGACTATTGACATTAATGTGAATACTAGAACTACTTAGAGAAAAGGTAAATGAAAAATGCTTTAAAATCCTAGTTCTTGCTTCTTTTTTAAATTAAATTTGTGAGCTATCCAGAATTCTAACTGTAGCTATTACAGGAAGATTTGAACATGTGTTCTAACATTGGTAGAAATCTTCTCTAGACCATGCAGAAAATAAACTCATGTTTACAGCTTTTTGTTAGCTGTCTGTTTTTAAGAACTAACTTAAATGTGTTTCTGTGAGACATTGCTGACATTATTTACTCACTTTTAATGATCATCATTTGCCTGTTGAAATTTACTTTGGAAGTTTTTTATCTGATCTAGGTCCAGAAGGACTTGGTTTCACTGTGGTTACCAGAGACTCTTCAGTACATGGTCCTGGCCCGATTTTTGTGAAGAATATTTTACCAAAAGGTGCAGCAGTAAAAGACGGTCGTTTGCAGTCAGGAGACAGAATCCTGGAGGTTAGGATAAACATCTCTTCTATTTGCATTGCTGAGTATTAATTACTGGGTTTGGCATAAGTACTTTATTGCCCTGCACATACTGCTGATGTATGGAGTTGCAGAATTACAGGTGTTTGACCACATTTTAAACAAGTGTCTTATGGCTTTGTTTACTATTTGTCAACAGATATTTTACACAGTGATTTGAAGAAGGTGCTTTTCACAAGGGTCCCTGGGATGTTTGAACAAGAGGGACCTGATAACTTAATTTTTAATGTAGCTAAATATGTCAGTTCAGAAACAAAGCATGTCTTGCCTTTTCGACCTTGTCCAAAACAATCTCTGATTAATATTGAGGTGGTTAAGTGGTCATTGTAAGGAAATTCTGCTCAAATCTGTCAAATCAGGCTGTTTAAAGTGTTCAGATGTCTTATGACTTACAATCTCATTACCTAATGGGTTATTTCTACTTACTAACCTCAAATAGCTCTTAAGGTAAACAGTTTTAATACTTAGGTGTTGTTTCTGTACCTTTCATCTTCAAAGTGCTTTACAAACTAATTAAGCCTCACAAACCCCCTGCAAGGTGGGTAAGTACAATAGAGCTTCTTTAACAGATGGAGAAAAAGAAAGGAAAAAAGGTTAAGTGATTTGTGCAGGGCCGGGGGGGAGTTGGCAGGGAGACAGTGTGGTCTCATTCACTGAATGACATCTGTGTTAGGTGAGGATAGAATGACAAAAGACAGCCTTACTCACAGATATGACATTCTCTTTTATTTTGTGTCCGGAAGGTGAATGGATGGGACATCACCGGCAGGACCCAAGAAGAGCTTGTAGCTATGTTGAGGAGCACAAAGCAAGGAGAAACTGTCTGTCTGATTGTGGCTCGTCAGGATGAGGCCTTTCTACCTCGAGAGCTGGTAAACTATTTTTTTCCTGAAGAGCAATATTGAAACAATTGCATGTTTTAAAATTAGGCCAAGAAGTAAAAATGAACTGTTGTTGTCTGAGAAAGCTAGCAAAGGGGGTGTGTCTCGTGTGATATTTACAGTTACATTTGATTTTAAGGGATATTTGGTTTTATCTACTTTAGATGCCGTACTACACAATCTGATTTTTTTCATCCCCAAAATGACAGCATAATTCACAGGGGAATATTGTAAACTGATTTTGTAATAGTGAGGTCAAGCACAACCGAAAATGAATTATTCTCTTCCAGAAAAGCAACAAACTTTAAAATAGAATTGTACAATGCATGTAAAGAGTCCTGCAGCTTATCAGTTAACAAAGGTGTGAGGGTGGCTGTCCCCAGGAGATGCATCTCCTAAGCCAGGTGCCCAAGTACAGGAATGATGACGATACAGTTCCATTGTGATGCTCAAAACTTTTGGATGTCACTTTTCCGTGGCTGCTATTCTTTGACTTTAAAGGCCCTTGCATGTCTGATTTTCTTCAATACCAGGTGCTTAATTTTTATTTTTAAACAAAAACAAGAAACTGTTGTCTTTCCTTTCACATATAGGACTACATCAGTGTAAAACTGCTATCTGATACATACTTGCTTCCCCTCAGAGAAGGTCATCTTTCTGGTGTCTCTTTGTTATCTTGATTGATGGCTATACTTGACCTTTTGTTAAGAAGTTCTTGGGACAAGGGAAGGACAGTGTTTCCTGCTTTTGTCTCATTTTATCTCCATTAAAAGACACAAATCATCTTCTTTCTTTTCTCGCTTTCCCTTTTGCTTTAGACAGTTAGTAGGATCTTCTACAGAAATCGTCTGTTAAGTTTTCTCATGAAATATTGCTGACAGTTTTCCTCTTCTTTCCTTGTTACCAACTGGCCCCTGTTGGAGTAAAGATGTCTGTTGACTGTGTAGAAATAAGCAACTGGAGGGGAGCTCAGAATCTCTCAAGTGAACCTTTGCTCTTGTGTCGCTGGTGCCCACATTTTCCTGTAGTAGAGCAATTGTGAAGTGTCCTAACAAAACTATCTTTGTTTTCATTTTCAATTGTGTAATCTTTAAGGAGTGTAATGGCAGAATATTTTCAGCCCTGAAATTAGCCATTTGTTGTCAGTGATTGTCAAACCAACAAAGTCTGTCATCATAATACTTCAGTGAATCCTGAGCTGTGAAGTCAGTGTCTGTGTACACTGGAGAGAAATTTCTGAATCTGAAAGTACTAAATGATCTATTATATAGAATTTCTTTTCTTCCACAGCTCTTCTAAATAAGAGTAGTATCTTTAAACAGCTACCCACAAACATTTTTGGGAGGTTCTTCTCCCCCTCTACTCTGCCCTGGTGAGGCCTCATCTTGAGTACTGTGTTCAGTTTTGGGCCCCCCAGT
>JAOXOE010000765.1:13677940-13761074 GCA_028565055.1 Phoeniculus purpureus | reverse complement strand
CATCCAGTCCAATCCCCCTGCCACAGCAGGATCACCTAGACCAAGTCGCACAGGAACACATCCAGGAGGGTTTTAAACATCTCCAGTGAAGGAGACTCCACAACCTCCCTGGGCAGCCTGTTCCAGTGCTCTGTCACCCTCACTGACTAGAACCAGTTTGTTTTAGTATCTTCACTGACCTATATATTCTGGCCAAGCTGATGGACTCAGCAGGGTTTAGCTAAGACTCACCATCACTGTCAGGGTGTGCTGAGGCATGGGCTGGGAACTGAAGCCTTCTGCTGTTGTGAGGACGCCGCTGCTTGGATTCAACTGAAAAAGTCTTGAGCTTTTGGGGTCCACGCTGCCATGGATGGTGTAGATGAGCCCTTTGCCTTTGTCCTTGTCTGTTGCACTGACCTGAAGGATTTCTCTCCCTGAGGGGGTATCTTCAGGAACTGTTATTTCATAATGGCTCTTCAGGAACTGGGGACGGTGCTGGTTGATGTCAATCACATGGATAAATGCCTGTGGGGAAGAGAGCACAATGAGGGCAGCAGAGATATGGGAGCAATGTGACTTCAGCAGCCATGTAAAATCTCTTGGGATGCACTTGTGCTTTGAGTCTTGTAATCATCACTCTTGGAGCTTTGCCATCCATCATGACTGGGACCCCTTTTGCCTTCTCCCCAGGGAAGTTCTGCTGTGCCTTTCCGTAGTGACTTTCAGTTTCCTGCTTCTTTTTTTTTTTTCCCTAATCTCTCCAATCTGGCAAACTGTTCAGACCGAACGTGCCTGCACTTGGCATATGGGGAAACCATCACAGCTTGCCATGAAAAGCAGCAGTCGCTCAGCCATGGTGCCAGCTCTGCTGGCTGGTGCCTCCACACCAGTGCTCATCAATTATGCACCAGAGAGCTGGCATGGGATGTGTGGGGGGCTGTCCAATGTCAAGTGCAGCATGTGTGAGGAGAGAACGTGTGCAGAGGAAAAGTTAGTGGTCTTCACTTCTTAGCGAAGTCGTCTTCCCCTCTGCATTTAAGAGCAACTCCTGTGAATGAGCTGCAGAGTCCTTTAGTCATCTAGTTTCCCTCCCTGTCCTCAACCCTATGGATGTGTTCACTGCATCTTAGGAAGTCCCAACCAAGCGTAACGATCTCCTTCCTTTAGCGAAGCTGAACATGCCACAGGTATTTCGCACAAGCAGGTTTTCTGACATCTCCTGACAGCCCTGAGTGCCAAAACAAATGCTGGGATGAGCTGCGAGGTGTCAGGGAATGCACACCAGGCAAGGTGGGGCTTTATTTGTTTATTTGGAACAATACTTGCGGATGGTTGACATTGCGTTTCACGAGAATTCTAGTGTTCCTCACTCATCATCCTCCGCAAACCTCCACAATGAATTTCCCACGATAAGCGTCACCGATGGGTGACTCACGTTCTAGGTCTTCCTGTGCAGTGAGGGCTGGATTTTTGGCTGCTTCTTATATGTGGAGAGAACAGTTGGTGAAAAATCAAGCCCTGAATGTTCCTCCTGAGGGTAGGTCAAGATGGGCAAATCTCAGCAGCCATTCTAACTGGAGCTCAGGAACCTGTCTGGAAGCCCCTTCACCAGAGTTTGCCTTTCATGTGGCTGCTCAGAGGACTCTGTAGTTGCCTGCCTTTCTCTCTGGACTTCATATGGTATCAGTGCTCCATGCGCTGGGAGCAGCACAGGGCATGGTCTGACCTTACCTCTTGCAAATACATCTATGCTGGCTTTACAAAGTCTAGCAAGTCCTCCCTGGACTATGGACCCAAGCCTGACCTAACTGCATCTGCATTTCTCCCGTGTTTTAGCACATTGTTCCCAGCCATGTTGTAGTTCAGCCTGAGTAGTGAGAGCAGATGAGAGTATGAACTGCTGCCTCAGCTTGACTGGTGGCTGTGCAGATGTGTCTTTCCATGCTGGTTGTCATCAACGGGAAAGCCTCAGGCTTTCCTAAACTATTTATGTTTCCAGCAACATAAAAGAAAGTCTTAGCTCGGTACTTAGGAAAGACTTAAGTTACTGTGTAATGTAAGATCACTGCGTGAGGAGGTTCTTGTGCCTGACATCTGAGGGAGCCCTCAGCTGAGTCAGAAGGAAGATTCCGGTTGGCGTGTACTCTGCCTGCATGAGGTCTCTACTGAAGAAAAAAACATTCATTACCTGGGTTTTGATGGTGGAGGACCCATCAGTGACTTCTACTGTCAGGTTATAGCTTGACTTCTTCCTTGCATCGAGGGGTCTTGCAATGACCATGCTGCCTGTGCTCTTTTCAATGTCAAAATCCATGTCGTCGTCACCGCCTGGGATAAGAGAGAGATGAGAAAAGAACCGGGGGGACAATGACAGTTGTGTTTCTGTCTGGAACAAGCTGCAGGTTCTGGCAGCCTTTGCAAAGAAAAGATTATAGGCGCTGCCTGGAGATCCAAAGGATGAGGCTCTCCCCTCCAGACACCATACACAAACCACATGAGGAGCTCATGGTCAGCCACAGGTATGTGACGTGCCAGGCAATGGAACTTGAATGGGGATGCGTAGGCTGTAGCTCTTTGGCCACAGCTAGACTGGAGACAGTACAATAGGTGAGGTTGGCCCAAAATCTGGACACTCTGAAAAGCGTAATAGATGGACACAGAAGACAGGAAGGACGAGGAGGTGACAGTAGTAGCCACAGACAGTGACAAAGGAGTACGAAAGGGAAGGTAAGGAGAAATAGAGAAAATAAGGAGGAGGAGGGAAGGATGCATGCGTGTGGTGTCTGGCGAGGTCTGCCGCAGGCACATTTGAGCACTGATGTATTTGCACGAAGTTTCCCGCTATGCAGCATCACAGGCTTAGCATGGATTTGGGACCTGCAGAGCTGAACAGTGCTCTTGCTGGCTTCCAACTCAAGGTCACACTGTGGGCATATCAGTGATGGTCTTCATCACCACAGTTGGGAGCCTGGGAGCTACCTGAAGAAGCCCAACACTTGAACATTTGGGGAGGCAGACGGTGCTTCTAGGGTGAGCAGAGTCCATTGCCCCCAATCCAGATGGCTGCGCAGAGCAGGGAACTGCAGGCCTGAGCAGCTCAGCAGCAGAAGGCTGACCCTCACACAGCAGTAGTTCAGCCCTGGCACGGAAGCTCCTTCCTCATGCCTCGCTTCCTGGTGGCCTGTTAGCTCTTGACTGCATGAGAAACACTGCTGTGCTGATCTGAGATACGCAGGGGCAGGAGCAATTTTCTGTGGTTTATCCTAGGTCTCAACTTCTCCCTTCCTGGCTACTGGCTGCTCTGGATTGTCCTTTTTTCTCTTACCAGCTGGGGAAATCTTGGCTGGTTGTTAAATTACACATCTTCCCTTGTGGGAGAAACGCCGTGGTTGCCAGCCATCTGGACCACCCCTTTCCTGCTGGTGAAGGGACCGAAAAAGGCAAAGACTGAGGAAAAGAGAGAGACCCATGGATGCCTTTTCCTGAGAGAAGGGTTCCCTTTGCATGGTGCCAGAGGGGAAGAGAAAGCCCAGGAAAGGAAAGAGGTCAAGGAGGATGCTGTTTTGTCAGATTTCTAGCAGACACCACCAACCCCAGTGACAGAGCCTTTGTGGACTGGGAAAGGCGAGTTCTTGAATGAGGTGCTGAAGGCTCTTGGATCCCTGCATCACCCGCTTGGTTGCCAGCTACTGCAATGCCTTGGAAAGTGAAATCCTGTCCCCTTCCACCAGCACAGAAACCAAGAGAGCCCCGAGTAGCACTTGGCACACTGGGAACTGGCAGAGGCGAGGCTGAGCACTTGGCAGGGAAGTGCTGGATAACATTCAGAGGAATAGCCCGTTAATTCTGCAAACCCCAGCAGACACTGCTAATGCCAGATAAGCCTCGCACTGGTATTGTCTGTTCCTTGTAGCGTTCTATCTCTTGTTGCTTAATGGTATTTATACACCATTATCCCTGCCCTAACTTAGTAATGGGAAAAACTATTCACTCGCCCAATTAGGGCTTTGTCTGATGAGGGCGAGCCCTGCAGGCAGAGTCAGAGGAAGGCTGTGCTAGGCAGACTGGGGCACCACTTCAAACCAGCAAATTTCGTGAGCACAAGTGGACTTCATTCACAGGACCAGTTCTGCACATGTGCTGCCTGTGAGACCCCGGGGTGACAGCCCATGTCCCCATTGCCCTAGTGGGTAGATGTGTCTTAGAGGACACCTTAGAGCTTCTTCACATTTCACATCGATGTTGTCCCTGGGATGCTGTGAGGTGGAAGGGAGAGCCCCACCAGTTAGGTCAGACCAGTTCTTTGAGGACTCCTTCCCTCTCAGCTCCCTGTTGAGACTCTGGGGTCAGCAGGGAAGGAGAGATGGAGAGTGTCTGCAAGACCCAGCCAGACACCTGAATGCTCACAGGCTGTTTTACCACAAGCAGCAGTGTCACTCGTTTCCCAGGAGGAGCTGGGACTGGCATGCCCTGCTTTTCACGCGACACTGCAGAGCACCTCAAACATTGGCAAGTCCCAGAGTGTCATTAAAAGAAGCGTTTTGGGTAATTGCACTTGGCACCAGAGCCCTTGGACAGGCAGCTTTGTGGATGGTTGTTGAAGCCGTTTGGTGTCTGTGAGAAAGCTTTCCCTGTAGCTCACCTACACCTAAAGCAAACAACTTCATTAGCTCAGGCATGCGAGCGCTGAAAGCCGAGGGAGCTGAGGCAAACCCTCCCAGACACCACTGCCCGGCTTTAATTTCTGTGTCTCACCTGTGATATTAAACCACACTTGGCTGGGGCCCATTTCAATGCTGATCACTCCCACCATGTGGTTTACTGGATCTGTTTCCATCACGGCAAAGTTGAAATGGGGCTCATCAAAAGCCAGTGGCTCTGAGGAAGGACCAGGCCGGGTGACCCAGCTGATGTGGAGCCGCACGTGGGAGGAAAGTGGAGGGCTGCCGCCATCTGTTGCCTTGACCTGCCGGGAAATGCACACACCGTCAGGGAGAGGGATAGTTTAGCCCATGGGAAGTTGCTTCTCCCATCCATCAGGAGTTTCATGTCCGAATGTGCCCAAGATCCCACAAAACAAATCTTGACCTAGTGGCTCATGCTCTGACTGCTTCCGAGGTAGAGCCAAGCACCTTGAATTCCTCTTGACCAGCAAGCAATTCTGCCAAGCTCAACCCACAGCAGAGTTGTGGGTCACAAGCCTTGTGAGGACCTGTGGGAGGGCTTTAAACCCATATCCAAGCCCCATGGTCTAATCAGACTGACAAATGGAGGCACCACCAAAACACAAAGACTGTCTGGTCCGCATCCATATGGGATTGAGGATCACTGTGTTCATGTCTGGGAGTGGGTTGGACAGTTAATTTATGATAAATTTTAATTTGTTCTCCATTTTTAATAGCTTCTTACCTTCTGCATTTCCCATTACTCCCTCCCAGTTTCTCTCCCTGTAACCAAAGCTCTTCTCCCACTGCTGCATTTTCTCCATCTCTTTCCTTCTTTTATCTTTTGTGTTTCTGCAGCCTTTCCTGTCTTTTCCTCTCCACCCATCTCTTCCCATCGGCAATGCTTTCCTCTCACCGTGAGTATGTTATATTCAGAGGCAGGAAAAGCTTTCCTGGAGGACACCACACCGGTTGTGGGGTTGATGGTGAATATCCCTTCCTCCTCTTCCTCAATGGTGTAGGTGATCTGGCTGTTCTGGCCCTGGTCACGGTCTGAAGCGATCAGCCTGTAGACTGGCAGCGGTGTCTCTGAGGCATCTCTCTCAGGGAGCTGCACCATGAAGAGCTTGTGAGGGAAACTGGGAGGATTGTCGTTGGCATCCAGGACTTGTATCACAACTCTGCTGGTGGACTTCAGGGCCGGCTCTCCATTGTCAGAAACGGCCACCTGCCAGCAAGCAAAGGGAGTAGGTGGCAGAGCAGTTTGTTATGACCTGGGACATGAGCAACCAGTGTTCATCCTGATGGGCAATGACTAAACTAGGGGGTTTGTGTCAGTCTGCATTTGTTTCTCAACATTTTTGGAGAGATTTCTCCTCTTTGGTGCCTGTAGCTGGCACTGTGCAAGGCTTGTGCATGCATAGGGAGACGGTCTGCAGGGCTCCTGCTTGCCATTGCTCCGGGCAGTGGGTTAGATTGGTCATTAGTGGTCATGCAGCTAAGAATGTTTGTATTGCAACGGCTTGGCAAGTTATCACCCATCCTCGCTTTGCTGTGCCTGTTCACACTCCCAGTGTGGTACCGCAGAGCGAAATGTACCCTCCTCAGTCATCCTCATAGGCTGAAACACCCCAAGATCCCTCTAACATGAATCCCTGTAGCTTGGAGCATGAAGGATGGCGGGGGGTCATAAACACAAAGATCTGTCTGATACAATGAGATAAAGGAAGGTAGATTCATCTGGCTTGGTCTTTCCCCCATAATTTCTTATCTGTCCTGCTGGAGGACAATTCCAGTCCTCTTTCTGCATTCCCACAGCTTCCAGAACAGGCCTTTTGCTCCAGTCTCCAGTAAGGAAATAATAAACCCTGCAGTACTGCTGCAGCTGTCTCTTAGGGCAACATACACCATTTAATTAAGTTTCCCAGCAGTTGGGAGCTGATGGGATGAGATTCTTTCTCTGTGCTCCAACTTGCAAGGAAAGCTCTTTGAGGACTTAATACACTTGTAGGTAAATAAAGCTAATTACAATCATCATTACCCACCTCTAGGATATGTTCAGCCTTGTATTCTCGATCCAGCTGCCGTGAAGTTGTAGAAATCAGACCTGCCAAGAAAGAAACCCTTTGAGCTCCAAAACTCAACGTCCAGGGAAGCCAGGGCTGGAATCCCTATGTGCCCCACAGCAGCCTGCCTGCCTGCCCAGCCTGCTTCAGGTTTCCTTTGTGAACAAGGGGGACAAACAGACACCCACAGAGGTACAGAAGCCACAGAGGATGGAGGACACCTACCTCAGCTGAGGCTTGTCGAGGCATTTGGTGAGAAAGACTGTAGGACCACGAAAACAAAACTTTTCCTACGCCTCTAAGTAAGAAACATCCTGCAAGTGCTGGCACAAATTTGGCCTCTCAACAAGTCTCGACTCCTATTTCCCTGTGCTCTTTGTAATTTACAGTGTTTTGACAAAAGTTTCTCTCCTGTCTTGGGAAATACCCTCTGTTCTAGCGCTACAACAAAAGCATTCAGGCTAAAAATAAGGCACACAGTCAATAATGATGTTGGTCTATTATTGAAGCCTTGCTGAGAGACTGGATGAATCCTCTAACAAAGGCAAGATTTGAGGGATTTCTCAAAAATACACACTAGTTTAATCACAGGGAATAGCTGGATGCAGGAGGGAGGGATTGTGGCTATAATAAGCTAGACTTTAAAGAAAAACATCCTATAATTGCTTCTTGTTGGCCTGTCAGGGACTAAGCTGAGGAGATGCAAGCGTGGAAAGGATGGAGCTGAGGCTTGTTTTTCCATGGCAGATTTGAGAGTAGCCCTTATCAAGTGCCTTGACTCTTCACCTTTGGGGAAAAGCTGCTCTAGACCATCTTCAGGACTGCTTTAGAGACGATGGGAATCGTCTATAACATACGAGTTTCTGAGAGTCATCAAGTCTGACACTTGTGTTTTCATCTGTTCCCCACATCTCCTGCTCCAAGCGGTCGCTGTTATCGTGGCATTGATTCCTCGTGAAGGGAAGTCCTGATTCCTCTCACAAACAGAAGGCAGGGTGAATTTTCCTGACAACTACAAGCAACAGCACAGGCTGCTGCTGCTCTGGGAAATGCTTTGCATGGGAGGCAGCAGGCATCTGCAGGGCTGTGGGCACGTGCACTTGTGTGTCCTGAAAGACTTGCAAATCAGAGTTGTGTGAACCCATCTCAGCTCTCATTTTTGGTTCAAAGCCAAGAAAGTTTTAATTAATAATATTGTTTATTGTTTTCAGCTGTATGATGCTGTGGTGTACTGTCTGAGCATGATAGGTAGGAGAAAATGCTGCAGGAAATGCTGGGCAGATGAAGTGGGGAGTGAGGAGCAGCTGCTTGGAACAAGACTACTGTTAACCATTTCCACTTGTTCGCTGGGATTATTTGTCTTTGGCACCAGCCACTGCACTGAACATTTTTTTGATGCCTTTACAGTCATAAATCAACACTCCTTAATGTGTTATGACAAGATGTTTTCAAAGACTATGTTTGCATGCGTGTCATTGATATTATTTGGTTTTCTCCCTAATCTTCCTTCTGACGTCTTGGCAGGTAAAGAAGACTCAGCAGTAGCCTGAGAGGATACTGACTGAGGAGCTTTTGAATGTCTCCCAGGCCAATGAGAGGCTGTAGGGCTCCAACAGCAGCAAAACTCTTGAAAGATATGGCAATGCTCATTTAACCACCGCAGCAGTGCTTCACTGAGATCTCTGACGCTCCTGTCTGCATTGCCAATAGTTTGGCTAGGACAGGAGATCAAAGCCTAAAACTCCCACTACCTCAGGGGATGCTTCAAAATTTTGACCTAACAAGCCCACAGGATGCAGATTGGCAGCAGAGGTACCCAGTACCTCTGTGCGTACTGGGGATATTTCCAGTCTATCAGATTGCAAAATTCAGTTGCAACAGACTAATACCTTGTTTGCACTTGGTGAAGGCAACTTAAACCTCTCAAGCAACTGTTTGAATTTGCCTGGCCACACCCTGAAATTCTTTCATGACTTAACAATAAAAAATAAAGAGGATCATAGCTGAGCTTTCTAGAGCTGGAGAAGATGAACTGTAGTGAAAGTATGTGAACTGGAACTTAATAACTGTCTTGAATATCTGAAGATGCTCAGATCTCCTGAGGACTAAGATCTGACTCTACTCTAGAGAGTAGAGTCAGTACCGTATCACAGACCAGTACCATATCCCAAGCTGGGAGCCTGACCAGAGGGCATCTTTGTGTTTAGCTTCGTATCTGCTGAGCCACAGGTCAAAGGGCTGACTTCTCCTCCTGACCCCAGGCAAGCTCCTTCTGTCCCTTACCCCGTGCCCAATCACATCTCCCAGTTCCCCTCTCCACAGCCAGTTACCACTCTGCCTAGAGATCAGACAGCTCCTGTGGTTAACGGTTAATCACCCTCATTCTGGTACGGAGCTGGGCTGCCAAGATGCTCCAACTGCCAGCAGTGTTCACACGGCAGCTGAGCACCCAGAGACAGGGAGACGGGGATCAGACGTGGCGCTTGAGAGAAGCCAGCTGGAATTAATGCGTGTTTGTATTTGTTCCCACTTGGTTATACACCCCGTGAAGCCAGAGGGCTAAAATGGATGTGGAAACTATTATTAAAGGGGAACAGCCACCAGCTTTTGTGGCCTGGGGAAACGGTTCCTCCGTTCTTGCTGGTGGCCCCTGCAAGGACCTGGGAAGTTCACATTTAGTTTTTAATGACAGTGTTTGGTGTGTGCACGTGTGTGGGTGCTCAGTGCAGACCCTGCCTCGCTGGGAAACACCAGTCAGCCTGTCTCATGGGACTTGCGGTTGGATGGATGTCCCGTTTCTGTGTCCTTGTACGTGGCCCTGAAGGTTTCTGGTGAGTCCTACACAGACTGAACAAAGCTGTCAAAGATCCTAATTGCACCTGGCCGTTTAGTCATGCCCCACTCTGCATTCCCCTAAAGGTCCAGAAACAATCCCTTCTGCTGTCGCATACAGGCAGCCCCAAGCTCTGCTCTTGCAGCCTGTCCTATTCCTTTCCAGCAATGGGAAAGGATTGTCTGCAATTCTCTCGCTCGCCACCTGGAAAGGGGAGAGAGAGGAAAGCTGGTCGTGTTGGAACAGGAGAGGCAAAATTAACTGTGCATTGTTGTCAGGGAACAAAAAAATAATAATCACTTCTGCTGGCAGGAGCTGCGCTGGGGTGGAGGTTGCTGGCCCCCTGCCCTTGCTGCGGGGAGGAAAATCTAAGATAGTTAAAATAGCCAGAATCAGGTTTGCAGGCAGTAGGGCTTTCACAAGAGATGAAAAAAGGTTGTCCTCTTGAAATCCTCTTTTTGTGGTCCCACTGTTGCTTCCATTTCACCTTCTCTTCTAACACCTCCTGTCTTGTTCTGACCCTTCTCTGCACCACTCCAGGCTCAGCTGTGGTGTGCTGGCTCGGGGAGCAGCAGTGTAGCCAGCCCTCAAATGTGAAGCACAGGCTGCGCCCGCATGTCTTTCCACGCAGAGAAATGCAGGGAAACAATTCCCGAGGAAGCCCGTGGACACTGACACAGCAGAAGCACTAGAAGAACAAGCCCTGGAGATTATTAATAGTTCAAGACAAAAAGATTCTCCAAATAGCCTTTAAGATGGATGAATGGCTTCATCCTGACTCTTCTTGCCACAGCCTTCTAATTCCTCCCAGTCTTGTCTGGACTGGAACCCCCTTCAAACTAGAGAGTGCAAAACCCTGCACAAAATAAGCTGAAAACCTTTACAGCAAAGAGTAGCCCAAACCCTGCTATCTCCTCACCTCTCCATGTGTGTATCTATCTATCTGTCCGTCTCCCACAAACACAGCTCTGCACCAGCTGCCAGGCTGGGCTGGAGAGGTTCCATCGCCGGTGGCAGAAAGCTTTCATCTCACTGCAGTTTTATTCCTTTTTCTCATTAGCCTTTCATTTATTTTCCCTCTTTCTCTCCACCTTCTTTAGGGAACTGGGAGCTGGAAGAGCTCAAAGCTCTTCTGTAGTAGTTCAGGGATGCTGGAGGAGCCAAGCCCTGCCATGGGACAGTTAGAGCAGCTGTTCCTGTCTCTCTGCAAGACCTCAGGAGGAGTCAAGGAGTGTTTCTGGTTTTGTCTCCACTGATCAACCCACCCCCATGTCGAGATACTGGATCAAACGCAGAGGATCAGAAATAGGTTACTTGCAATAGTGTGGCACGGTGCCCTGAATAATTATCCAGGGCTACTCTGCACAGCTCTTCTGGGTGTAGACATGCCTGTTGTAACCGTAAATCAGGACCTGAACTCCTTCCTGTTCGTGCACAGGATGAGAGTGATCCTCCTTCTCTTCTCTCTCTGCCAAGGAGCTCCTACCAGCAGTGCCCTGCCTAGAGAGACCTGGACTGACCTCTGCCTTGTTTCGGTGTCAGAGTTGCCCTTTGATGACAGTGTGGGGTAGGAGAGGTCTTGATCACAGCCTTCTCTGCATGTAGAAACATTCCTTCTGATCCAGGTGCAGAAGGAGCTCCTGACACATGAAATTACCCTGTCCTTTGCTCAGATCTTGTGACTAAGAGAAGCAGCCTCTGCGGTTTCCTCTTGAAACTTCAATGTTTCCCTTTGAATAATGTGACAGAGATTCGGCTTCATCTCAGACAAATAGCTCTGCCTACTCGAATTCTTGCTGCCATAGGGTTAGGGATAGACCATGGGACGAGTAGCAGCAATCTGCATCTTGGAGATCTCTGGCATTTCAAGAACTTACAGTTATTTTGTGGTCATTTCCTGTGGGAAGTGAACAAAGACATTGCACTAATTGCATTTGAAAAACAAAGGACATGTTCTAACTAAGAATCCAGGACATCAGTGGTCAGTAGTGCCACAGTGCTGACACTTGCAGTGCTTTCTCTCACCTCCTGTTCAACTCATTTCAGTTGGACTGCGCTGGGATAAACCTTGTTTAAAAATGCAGTCCTGCACTGTGGTGCCTGACTAGGAACTGGAAGACCAGCAGTTCATCTTCCACTGCTGTGTTACCATGCTGAGGCCAAAGAACATAGTTTTATTCTACTTAATGGGGCAACTAGCATGTCCGCTCCAGATAAAAATATCACAAGGTATGCGATAGGCTGCTTACAGCCCTGAAAATTAGACAAGCTGTGATATTCTCTCTGGCAGCAGTAGGAGATGACTTCTTTTAAGATCTTGTCAGCATGAGGATATCAGTTTATGCTCAGTTTATGCCAATGTTTGCAGGTCATTATATCTTCCTTTGGGTGACGTGCAAGTAAAGCAACGGATAGCTGAATCCTCATCAGGGTTGGAAGCAGGTCCTTAAACAACCTCTAAACTCAGGGTTTAAAGAGACCTCCTGTGACTGTCCAAGAGATAAGACCAGCTCATGGGTTCCTTACAGGACTGACAAACCTATCACTCCTCACATGCAAATTCCCTGACTGTAGAGAGAGATGGATGGGAGATGACTCACAGCCGAGAGAGCTTTTATTTGTCTAAGATGGGAATTAAAGGGTTGGCTTAGAGGTGAGGTGGCTCATTAGCAAATGTTCAGATTTTGACAGTGTCCCTTATTTTACCATAAAACACAGCTTGGCTTCGTAGGGCTGTGCTCACACTGGGCTGAAATTTTGCCTGCAGCAGAGAGAAGACTGAATTTTCTGCAGGCTGCGTGGGTGCAAGCTGGAGCTCAGCAGATGTGGAGAGATAGCCTGGTGTTCTCATAGCCCCTTCTGGTCCACATCCCATCAAAAAGGTGGTGGTCTTCTAAAGCAGGGCCTCTGTAGGCACCTTCCATGGAACCTTGCATTCATACAAGCTGTGCGTGGGGCTGAGTTGTGTGTAGCTGGTTGAACTATGTGGGATAGCCAGATGAGGAGCAACACCCTGATCTGGCTAAAATATTTCTCACAGCACATTGCAACTGGGTGTAGCAATGGTCACAGTTATCTGGCATGTCCAAGTGTAACCTACCTGGTACTAAGTAGAGACAACCTATGAAAGATGGCAACCAGAAGGGTTTCAATGTTTCAGCGTAACGATTTCTTTCTAAACACTGCCCTCCTAGCCAGCTGTAGAAGACTTCCAAGAGCCCTTACACCACAGGTACCAGCACATAACTGAGAGCTGCACTCGTTTTTTTCAGTATGTCCAACTTCTTTCTCATCTGAGAGCCAGTTTCTATCCCGCTGCAGTAGGGGAACTGCTTTTATCATCCACAAGAGATCAAAGTCAGGCAATTAATCCTCTCCCATACCCAGGCTCTGTGCCCTCCCTTCCCTCTTCTCCCAGGAGCCGATGGAGTGAAGGGCTCGGCACAGCTTTCCTTGCCAGACTGGCCCCATGTCAGCTCTGCTGGGATAGTTTGAGGAAGCTGTTTACACAAAACATCAGCAGGTTTTTGATGGCTGTGAAAGATCTGGTAATTAATCCTCAGATGAAAGATACAGTCTAGGAAGATGGCAGAAGAGGCTTACAGCACTTACTGCATTAATAGTGCCGGAGAACGGGTGGAGCCTCTAAGTGCAGTGGGATTCATTTTTATTAATCCTGCCTTGGTCTGTCTCAAGAACAGGTAGTCACCTCCAGAAGGGTGTTTCCTGGCTCAGGCTCTGCAACGGGGCAGCTGGTTAGAGCCTTGAAAGTAGCACATTTGTGTCATTCTAAGAGCCTTCTGGAGGCAAAGAGCAGCCCTCAGCTTGAGGGTATCAAGCCTTAGCCTCCCCATGCGGTGCGTTTGGAGACTGGGACTTGTGCTTTAGAAGAGAGGTGTGACAAAGGCAGCATGTGGGCTATTTGTATTGAGTATGTGACCTCCTCTGGGCATTTGGAAACCTCAAAAACAGATGCTGAGTTGGATCAGTCTTACCTGTGATGAGGTTAATGGCGAAGAGTCCTTGTGGATTTCCAGTTAGGATATGAAAAGTTAGTTTTCCCTCTGAGCTGGAGTCTGGATCTAGAGCATCAAGCTGAAGAACAGATGTGTTTGGGGGGGAATTCTCCATGACAGAGACATAGAAGACCGGTCTGGACATCTGAGGTGGGTTGTCATTGGTATCAGTGACTTCAATATAAATTTCAGTCACAGAAGACAGAGGAACAGTTCCCAGGTCAAGAGCTAGCACTGTCAGCCAGTAGTGAGATGTTTCTTCTCGGTCGAGTGGTCCTATGGTCTGGATGGTGCCTAGAAGAGTGACAGAAAGGGCTTGTGAGGGATTTAAGGAACTCAGACCACTTTGTCCTTAATGCCAAACCAGTCTGTGGCTCTAGCCTGCTTCCTGATCTTTCCTGCAGACACAAACTCTGTCACCAACCTTGTTTAGCCATGAGATGGTGTGGAAGGTGGGGGCTCGCTTGTGCTGAGGGTAATTTGGTGAAAGAGAAAACCTTGATGTTTTGGGGAAGGACAGAGGTTGATGTTCTGTTATTTTAAGGAGACAGCCCTTGCTCGCTCCTCCCCAGGAACAGGGGTGCACATTGTACAGCCCTGCACAACAGACACACTTGAATACACAAAGACAGACCTGAATGTACAGAACTTTGTAAAAGAGAGAGAATCTACCAATGTCCTGTTGGGTCAAAAAGGCAGGCCAAACACAGCACGTATTTAAGACTTGAAGGTACACCCATTACCCTGTCATTACCTGTGTCCTTCTCAATGCCGAAGACAGACAGGCCAGTGCCCTCTCGGAGGAAATACTGAACTTCTCCATCTTTCCCCTTATCAATATCTTTTGCTGTGACTGTCATCACCGATGTGCCCTCAGGGCTATTCTCCTGCACCCAGCCTTTGAAGACAAAGGAGGCAAAGCGTGGTGGGTGCAAGTTCTCGTTGACATCAAGGATGTTCACTTCCAGGTGGCAGAGAGAAGAGCGAGAGAAGGGCTTCCCACCGTCACTGACCTGCACGGTTAGATTGTAAGAGTCCTTCTTCTCATAGTCCAGCTCCTTCTCCAACCGGAGTGCCCCAGTCAGCTTATCCACACGAAACATCATGTCCTCATCATTAATGAGGCTGTACTTCACCTCACCCCCAGACCCAGCATCTGGGTCAAAAGCCTCGAGAAACAGGAGAATGGTTCCCACAGGTAGGTCCTCTGGGACCTTCACACTGTTGAGGGCTGGGAGGCATTGTGGGGTGTTGTCATTAACATCCTCCAGAGTCACAACAAGATCTGTAACGGAGAAGAGCTGGTAGCCTGTTTTGGGCTGGTCCCTAGCTTCTATTTTCAGCACATAGCGAGGCCACAATTCTCTATCCAGGGCACCTGTAACCATCACTTCTCCAGTGACACTGTTAATGGCAAATTTGTCAGTGGGGGTTAGGAGAGAATATTTTACCCTGCCGTTGTCATCGGTGTCAGCATCTTCTGCTTTCAGCTGAGCTATTGTTGTCCCAGTTGCTACATGTTCTGGTATTGACATCCAGTAGGCACCTTGTGAGAATTTAGGACTGTTGTCATTGGAATCCAACACGTTCACAGCCAAGAGTTTCCAAGATGATTTCTGTGGTGTGCCAAGGTCATATACAGTAATGTTAAGAATGTAGAAGCTGGTTCGTTCATGGTCTAGAGGAGAAAGGACTTGAAGGAGACCCAGTTCTGGGTCAATGGTAAAGCAACTGTCATCATTTCCATCTGAGATCACATAGACCAATTTTCCATTAAAACCAGTATCAGGATCACTAGCTGAAAGGTCAGCAAGAGTTGAGTTGATGGGAACAGTCTCCATGATATCAATAGATCGTGGAAAGCTGTCATCAAACTTCGGAGCGTTATGGTTTATAAGGTGCAAGTTCAGAGATGTTTCATCATCCTGCCCATGGCCTTGAGACTGAGACTCAATGGAGTGGATGATAGTTTCTGTCAGTTGTTTCAAGACTCCTGTTTCCTCACACTGCATTTTGACGGGGAGACCTTGGCTGACCACGGTGATATTTACAGATGTTGGCAAAGCATAGTTCTCTCCATCTGTTGCAGTTATTTTCAGGGAGTAGAAAAGTGGCTGCTCAGAAGGAAAATCTCGCAGAGATATTCTGAGGGATATTACTCCAGAGACAGGATTCAGTTCAAAATGCCGCAGCTCATTGCCGGACATGATTTCGTATTTGATATGCTGCAGCTCATCGCTGTCAATTGCAGAGACGGTGGCCACAGGGTTCCCAACAGGAAAGTCCCGTGGGATGGTGCCACTGCAGCTTGCCTTCTCAAAGACAGGAGCATTGTCGTTGACGTTGTTCAGCGTGAGGGTGACGTACACCTCCGTTTCATGGCGGAAGGGTGAGCCCCAGTCTGATGCCCACACTCTCAGGTGATACCATCTCTGCATCAACTCATAGTCCATTGACTTGGAGGTGGAAATGACACCAGAATAGGGGTCGATTACAAAGGGAATGGATTTCTGGTTGGCTATGGTGTAGGTGACAAAACCATTGTCTCCTTCATCTTCATCTGTAGCCCTTACTGTTAAGACACTGGTGCCAGGAGGAACATTTTCATCGAAGGCCCCGTGGTATGAAGACTGACTAAAAATCGGAGCATGATTGTTGCAGTCTGTGATGTCAATGACAACAGTCGTGGATGTGTGACTGCTGATGGTGGTAACTTCAAGTTCAAAACGAGACTGCTCGCGAAAGTCCATTGCTCTGACTGTAGTTATCAGTCCAGTGTGAGGATTGATTTTAAAGCTTGTGCTGTCAGGAGTAGGTCTCAAAATATATTTAAGATTTGGGAAGACTGGTGTGATCTTTACCATAACGACTTGGCTTCCAGCTGGAGAAAACTCACTGAGCTGGACCCGGTATTCTTCTTTCTCGAACCTGGCGGAGACATATTTGGAGGGAGGTATATGGATAACTCTAACAGGAGAGAACAGTGGTGGTTTGCTATTGTCCTTGGCTTGCAGACTGAGGTTGAAACCAAATGGGTAAAGTAGCCAATTGATCTCTTTGGTTGAAACAATCATGAACTCAGTGCTTCCAAAGTAGGATTTGACAGCTTTGAAATGCCTTCCTGGATCTCCATCCACAAAATCAACTGAATCTATCCCTGCTTCTGAGTCACCGCTTTCTACAGACAGAGTTGCATAGAGAAAATCTTCCGCTGAGTCAGGTGGTGTGACCTTCACTGAGGAGATTGAGGGGGCTTTCCTGGCAGAAGGCTCCACTTGGATCATGAGACTAGCCAAGTTCCCAAAGCCATTCCCCTCCATGATCTTTCTCATTCTGTCCACAGCCAAAACCTGCAGGTGATGCCTGCCTCGATGGGTGCTGTTCAGCCTTCCTGTGATCATAACTGCTCCTGTGGTGGGGTGGATGGTGAATAGGTCAGACTTGGTGTTGAGGGCATAGTAGAACTCAGCATTCTGGCCAGCATCAGCATCAGTGGCACTGAGTGTGCTGACCACTGTTTTCAAAGGAGTGTCTTCTCTGATGGACACTTTGTAGGAGGGGGGTGAAAAGAGAGGTTTCAAGTCATTTCTGTCCAGAATGTGGATCAGCACTTTGGCCCAGGCTTCGTAGGCGAAGGTGCTCTCTGTGGCCTTGATTATTAACATATAACTGTCTTTAACCTCCCGATTTAAAAGTGCTGTGTTGCTGCTCCTGGTTCTTATTCTCAAGAAGCAGAAATCCCCAATCACATGCTCCTCTGTTTTAAAGACACCTGTGTTGTCTCCAGAGGCTATTCTGTATCTGATGTCCCACTCGGGGTTTGTCTTGTAGATACCCATCTTGACGTAGCTCTCCACATAGGTCTTGGGGGCTGAATTCTCGTAGATGGTGGCATTGTAGAAGAAGTGGGTGAAGTGCAGAGGGGAAGTGTTGCCTTTCTCACAGCTCGCCTTGCGGACCACACAGTGCATCAGGAAAACAGCAAAACTCAGGAAGTGCCTCCTGAGAGTGACTTCCATGGTGTGTTGTCTCCTTGGGCCCTGCAGGTGTAAAGGAAGAACATTGGTGATTTTTATTCAGGCCAGTGTGTTCAAGAAGAAACCCCTATGGGCTCAGTCTCACCTCCATGTTTTCTCTACCCCCAACCCTTGCTGATATTGTTGTTAGCTCAGCTCTTGTCCTCTCTTCCCAGTGGGAGTCTTGTCCTCCCACATCTCCTTGCTGACTCAGATCCATCAACTTGTTCTCCTTGGTTTTGCCCTTGTAGAAGGCAAAATGTGAAAAGCCATGCAAAATTATCAAGCTCAGTATCTCTCCCTCCATTCTGCTTTTAGCCTAGTCAAGCAGCATATTTGGACTCTTCACTCCCAATCAATATACAAACTGTGGTTTGATGTCTCTCCCCATAGCTTGTCTTTCCTTTCCTCTCTCCTGCTACAGCAATCTGTTCTCCTTCCCTAGTAGGGATGCCCTTTCCACGTTGGCCAACTCTACAATATGGCCTTTTAAACAGCTGTAGCTCAGATCCTAGTCAACTTGTACCTCAGTTATGGCAAAGTTCGACTAGTCCAGAGGTCTGACCCTGTCTGCCTTCACAGTCTTGACTGAAAAAACACACTTCTATCAAGGCACTGTGACCATGTCACTCTGAGTCGTTGCGTAATCTCTCGGGTCCCTCCCTTCTCACAGCAAAGCCCCAGGGTCAGGATTCCTGTGGAGGATCTGCCATCTGTGACCACCCGCCATCTACTTCCTTCTCCTAACGACTCCTGAGCACTTGCGGCTCCATGATTTATTTTGGCGAACAAGGTGCATCAAAGGAAGAACTGAGGAGCACATAGGTGCTTAACGAGGATGTAGCTTTATTACTGAGCTCTGCAGAGCTTTTTAAAGGATCAAGGCCTGTTCTTTTCAGAAACTAAGTGCATGCTGCCGTGTGTGCGTTTAGGGGTTGAAACCAGGGATAAGCTAAATATAGGTGCATATATTTCCCCATGATATCCCAGGAGATCTTTATCTAGAAATGTTTCTTCCTCTTTTAAATTTAAATTATATATCAAGTACCTGCCAGTCATTTGGCACATTCCTAATTTAAACAGGGAAGACTTGTTTTTCCAGACACTTTCTGAAGACTCATCTCTTTAAAAGCCAGAACTAGTTCAATTTATAAGTCGAGTTGAATGTTAGGAACAAATTATCGGAGTCTGACTAACAATATGTGTCATATTCTCTCACTGTGCTATCTAATTACCGATAAATACAACGTTGTAAATGTCATCCCTCCTTCAAATCCTTTTCCCCTTGTTAAACAGATGCCAACTACCCGGCAATCTCCCTGTTTTGAAACTACTGGTCTGAAGCTGAAGTGAAACTACCAGAATCTGTAGAGAAGTCAACACAATTTGGCTTCAACAAAGTTCAGACTAATTTTTTTAATGACATCATTTCTCTTCTAGGAAGTACAACACAGTCCCAAACGCACAAGGCATGAAAGAGAACCTTTGAGGACAGGGCTAGGTGATCCAGAAAGGCATGTGGTTCCTTCTGAGAAGTGGAAAACCATGTTCTTAAAAGCTCTGCTTGTTACTTAACAATGCCTAAGAGTTTTGCAGCGTGTAGGGACCTGCCTGGAGCTGCTCCCTTCCAACATTTTCAACTGCTGAACCTGGAGAGAAGATGTATGCATGCTGCTTGCGCGTGTGTCTGCTAAGACTGCGGAGCAGGAAAAGTCACATACAATTTAGAGCAGAATAAGGCAGCAAAATAAAACAGCAACAAAACCAGTGTTGTTCCATGAACAGCAGAATTAATGAAGCCGATCGCTTTGTATCTGGGCTAATTGACTTTTTAATTGAATTGCACTGAAATGGCAATGTGAACTCATTTCTTATAAGACATCAGAGAACCCACAAGGCAGAGACGTTATGAACTGCACAACCACAAGAAAAGCTGGAGCTAGAGCACATGCCTTCTTGGGCACCAGCAATTCAATATGGGAGGATAACCTTGAGCAAGGAGTGGGTTTTCTGGCATTTAATGAGATGCAAACTTTCTTCTGAATCTCTCCTGGAATGTCCTTAACCTCACTCTCGCCTGTAGATTTCCTGACATCTAAGAAGGGCTTCACTTACATTGCTGTTTCTTCCTCTGTGGGGGCATTAACAGGGTTTTACTCCTCTGTCCAGCTAATTATTTTGCAAAACCTGTTGTGACCTCATATTTTTGAGAGCTTTGCTCTCAATTACAAGCTGGGCTGAAAGCGATCAATGGCTTCAGCAGTTATTACGAGGGATGGAGGCTCAGTAGGCATATGGGGCAGAAGCCTCATTTCCTCTGGAAATGATCTGAATCTTTGAAAGACACAACCAAAAGTTAGGGAGAATTTTCTAGGAGACATCACTGTCAGCTTCTGACGTCTGACAGTTTCTCATTGTGGCAGAAATGCCCAAAGCCCCAGAATTAGTGCAGAGACTCCGTTGCATCCCCTGACAATAACTGCCTGTGCTCTGAGCTGTGCTATTCAATCACCTTCATTATTGCCTGTGCATCTGCTTGGACAATGTCTACACCAATACTGCTGCAAAACCCTGTCACTGAGCAGTTCCACACGAGACCAAGTTTGTCCTCTCTTACTTTATTCTTTGGTAAAGGAATGAGATGGAGGGTTGGTGACCATAGTACCCTTCAAGTCTTGGCCTATTCTGAGTGTCTTGGAGCTCCCAGGATATCTCACAACTTCCCACCTTGGGACTGGAAGCCATCACCTACTACTTGTAGCCCAGTTTCTTCTTTAGTAGGTTGCACTCAGAAACAACATAGAATCCTTCAGGTTGGAAAAGACCCTCGAGATCATCAGGTGTGACCATTAACTCTACTAAGTTCATCACTAAACCGTATTGCTAAGCTTGTTTCTCTTTCTCTAGCATAGGAGGTTCCATATAAATATCAGAAGGAACTTCTTCACCGTGAGGGTGATGGAGCACTTGAACAGGCTGCCCAGGGGGATTGTGGAGTCTCCTTCTCTGGAGACATTTAAAACCCGCCTGGATGTGTTCCTGTGCCATTTGGTCTAGGTGATCCTGCTCTGGCAAGGGGGATTGGACTGGATGATCTTTCGAGGACCCTTCCAATCCCTAATGTTCTGTGATTCTGTTTTAATGTTATTGGAGTAAATCAGATATCCCAGGATGTAGCTCTGCAGCCCCTGCTCTGTCTCCTCCTTCTGGGATCATTTGCATCACATTCACAAAACAAAATCACCCAGAAGCAGGACCAAGCCATTTCCAAAGGCTGTGGTGAAGCTCAACAGAAAAATGGGGCATAGCACTCTGAAAAGAGAGCAGATCTGGTTAACTACTGACTAGGCTCAACTCCAGGCTGAAACCACCCCTGGAAGGAGACATAATGAACCAGCAGGAATGAGGTGGGTTTCTGTGACCCTCATGCTGTGGCTGGAAGCACTGTGTGTAACGCAAAACCAGCTTAAAATCACTTTACTAGCCCTTAAAATCCCACCTGTAGGTGTCTGCCAAGGAGGGGCAGCACTACCAAGCTGCAATGGTGTTCAAGGATCTTCATGCTTGAAACAGCATGAAATCAACTGTGTCTGTGACAGACTTTTCCTGTAGATCAGGAGGAATGTTTTTCCTGGTTTTCTGGGCTGTGCTGCTTTGTGTTCTTGTGCTGACAGGTGCTACTCCATGATCGATAGAGCCTATAGCAAGGGCCATGCCTAGATCAGCTGCAAGTGATCTTAAATAACTTAAATCTTAAAAACTCAAAGTGTCTCACCTGCTTCTGGTCCCTCCTCTCACAGGATGTTATTTCTACTCCTGAAAGCTCTCTGCTTCTCTCTTTGATGGCTCCCCTGGGTGCAGATGCTCTTCTGGAGCTGATTGCACATGAGGAGGCAGATGTGTTGGAGAAAGCTGATGGGTGGGATGGAGTGAGGAAGGTAAGGCACGCTCCCGACTGAGGGAAATACCAGGGCATCATTATGTGGTGATTCAGCCTCCTTTTCTAATCACCAGGCAAGGATCAGAGAGCCTCGAGGGGCTTCACCCTCAGCCCTGTAGGTGCAACCTCCCCGCAGAGCGAGTAAACACTTGGTGTATCTCTAATCAGAGTCTAAGTGCGCGTCTAAATTTAACATCCAAATTGTGATCCTCTGTCAAAGACATGCCCAAATCTGTTGGTTTGAAATGAAGGAACAAACACAGCGCTGAGGTTCAAAGTGTGTGCGTGGGGAGGCCATGGGGATGGGTGATTTGGGGGGGATTGGTGCAGGGCACAGCTACTCTGGCTGGCTGGGGCATGGCCTGGGGTGGGGTTCTCTGGGGGGTCCTCCCAGGGGTCTCCTGTGTTGTGTGGGCTGCTGTTTGTTGGCCATATCACAGAGGAGTGCTGCAGCCTGCCAGGAAGCAGGTGTGGCCCCAGCCCCACCTTTCAATTCCCTTCAAGAGGAGCATTTGAAAGCAACAAAACCCCAAAACACAAAACATGGTGAGTGCTGGGTGCACCTAGAGCAGCATTCCCTTTGCTAGCTGGGGTGGGGGCTTGGCCAAAAGTTTTGAGAGCAGAAGATGCGAGGAAAAATCTTAATTTTCATGGGAAAACAAGGACGACCTTTCCCTCACCGCTCTTTTGCCAGCGCACATCCCAAACTCTTATTCTTTCTTTCTTTCTTTCTCTGTCTTCCCCTGTCCACCTCTATTATTTGTCCTTTTATTTCTTCACTACCAGAAACAGTCTTTCCTTGGGACAGGTGCTGATCAAAACCATCCCTAAGCATATCAGCATCTTTGATGGAGGCTACAAGAACTAGGAGCTGGAGGGGAGGAGGAAGATGTGCGTGGTTGTATGGATAATCAATGGTGGGGCAGTTCAGTGGTGGAACTGAGAGCAAGGGATCCTGTGAGATGGTAAGAACAAGGCTTTGGGAAAGTGAATAGGAACTGGAACTCTACTCCTGGCTTGGGTGGTAGCTGAACTGTAAGGGACCATTTTCTTACAGCCACTACAGAAAGCAGTGCTGGGGTTTTTAATGTTGGAAAGTCAAAGATTCAAAGCATGCATCTTCTCCAGGTGCTGAGCCATGTCTGTGAGATGTTTTGATTCCCAGCACTGAAAGAACTCGTGTGTCGCTGTGTGGGGGCCGGGCTGTTTGGTTAATGTTTGCCCTTTCCTTCACCACAGCAGTGCTGATGGGAATGGAGTCCCTTTTCATTTGGTGCCTTGCTTACGTTTGGTGAGTTCCCCACCAGTTGCTCACTAAGCTGGGCCTGTGAGGTCTGAATTCTTTGGGGAGATGGGTACTTTTTGTTCTGAGACACAATCCAACACATCCTTTCCAAGCTGTGGCATGGATCTATTCCCATGATCTTGGCAGCATTTCTCTGAACTAGATCCACTGGATCTGGGCTGGCTGCTGGGGTGGAGATCCTGCTCCTGCATTTGTTTGTGCAGTGTCTGCTTGTTTTTACAGCGAAGCAGGAGAAACACATCCTGGAGGTAGTACAGAAAGCCATAAAACTAATGAAAAGAGCCCCTGAAGTTATGGTGCTTCCTTCCTCAGCATATCTTGGGGATTTCCAGTGCCTGTAGATGGTTTTCTCAGAGCTGATGTTTGCAGAACTGTGTTTGGTACCAGTGTGCTTAGGGGCTGTGTTCGTGTGGGTACAGCTTTCTGCTGGGCTTGCAGATTCCACCAAGGCACAGTTGGGCTGTTCCTTCCTCATCTCAACATTCCAATCTCCAAATGACTTGGATAGACCTTTGGAAATAGTTTCCAGATTGCTAGGCAGCCTGGAGCAAGGTGGCTGGTCATTCAAAGCCTCGTGCACGTGCCTTTTACCACTGAGATCTGCCCTTGCTCGGAGCAACCTGTGAAATGCTGCTCCTGTCGCACAGCGAGTGGCCCATGGGCAGTGCCCAGACCCTGAGCCATACCAATGTCATGGTTCAGCTCTGTTCCTGTTGATAAACTGGCTGTGTGCTGGGGGATGTTCAGCCATAAAGCTGTGGAAAGCTATGAGATTAAGGAGTGTCATGCTGGTGTGTGGAGCAATGACTCTTGCTTGGATCTGGCATGGCAAAGAGGTCACACACAGGTCATTGGGAGGAATGGCTGTAGTCCTGCATGCACCATGGAGATGCTCATCCCATCATTTGCAAGCTGGGTCAGGCAGACGCTTTAACCCTGGGGAGTATCATTACCCTGTGGAGCTGGGACCAGCAGCCTCCAAGGGGTGTCAGAAGAACAAACACTCTCTTGAAAGAATTCTGGGGAAGCCTGTGAGTCCTTGTCTTGTGTGGGGCAACCTGGGCTCTGTGTTGGTAGGCCTGGCATGGTGCTAGGACACCCTTTTTCTCTAGTCAGGTAAAAGATGCTTTGTTCTCAGCCAGTGCTGCCTTCCCAGGGTCTAGTCTGCTGCAGCCCGTGGAGCTGTGAGGGGTCCTGCTAGAACCACCAGTCAGGGCTGGTAGTAGAAGTGTGGCAGGACACTGTCCCTGAAGTGGTGAAGAGGTGTGCAAGACATGGGCTAATTGCACAGGAGAGGAGAGAGCAGGATGGTCTTCCATGTAGGAAGGGTGACTGTTTCATTTCTCTGATGTCCAGCTCCTTGCTCCATACAGCTGGATGCTTTTGCCACCTTTGTCACCATGCCAGTTGTTTATGGTGTTGGATGCTTAGATCCAGAATGGCTCTAATGGCACCTTCCTGCATGACATCTTACTGTGGCCTTCTCCAGCCAGTCAGTCACCCCCTTCTCCCCTAGACATTGTGCCCATTGCCTATCCTTGTGGCTTCGCCCTGTGCCCTGTGGCTCTACCTGATGCCCAGGTTTGCTCCTCACCAGACCAAGCACGTGCTACAAGCCTTTGCCTCCAAACCATCCTCTGTCCGTGACCATGACACCACTTTCTATATGAAGATAAAAACATTAGCTTGTCACCTTTCCACCTGCAATGTGCTTTTCTGTCCAGTGCTCCGAGGAACCCAGGGAGAGCCAGCTGCTGACACCCCAGCCCAGCTCAGGTATGTCACATAGCTGAGGTTTCTCTGTCGTAGTTGTAAACCTCTAGGAGCAGCTCTGTTAGGTGTAGGAAAACTTGAACAGGCTTGAACTCCCCGTACAGTTATAAGGGTCAGTGACCTTTATCTACCTTGGCATTGCAAAATCATTATACAGCAAGAGTTGGTCACGCAGCTCCAGAGCTGTGCAGCCCTCAGTGGGGGTCTGGGGTTGCTGGATGTGAAGAAAACCTCACCTGGGGGTGAGGAAACCTTGAGTGCCAATTGCCTTGTAAAGATAACCAGGAAAGGTATTGACTATGTGATGACTATCTCCTTGGCCAAGGATGGCAGCTAGGACAGCCAGGAGTCAGGGAGGAAACAGCTATTCCCACTGGTGGCTCTGATGGGAATGGGGTATCTGTTACCAGTAGAAAGTAGCTCTGGGGTTGGAGAGGGGCAGTACTGGTGGGAAGGGGCTTGGTGGGAGCTTCTCTCCAGGCAGGGGCTGGGCACTGTTGTGCAGCAGCCCAAACATGTTGGCACAGGAGCCAGCTGCATCATGCCAGGTGCTCACATGAGTGTGCCCCAACCCTGCTGCAGCTGCTGTTGGGACTGTGCTCTTTGCTCTCTGGGATTTGGCTCCCATGAAGGATGTTAGTGCTATACCACAGTCACTGCAATCTGGCTGGCCTAGCAAGCCTGAACTGACCACCAGCACAGGCTGGGAGACCCCACCAAGGGATCCTGGGCTTGCTTTAGCTTTTTTTCTACCAAAACTCATACTGAGCCTTTCAAGTGTTCCTCAATCTTGGCTTGCCAACTATCTGAGGGAATCTAATGTGTGGAACCACATTGCCAGTCCTTCCTGCTACCTTTGGGATCCACTGGCCAGTTTCGGCCAAATTTAACCCTATATGTAAAGACTTGAAAGGAGTTAGGTTTGCACAAGCTTGTGAAAAGCAGCAGGGGAGAGGAGACAAATCCAAATTAGGGCTCCCAGCTGGAAGAAAAGGCTCTAATGTGAGCCCAACCCGATTATTAGACATCAGAGAATCCACACAAGAGAGAGAGCGCGCCTCAGGCAACTGAGCTTCATGAATTCTGCTGCTCACAAAACAGCTGTTTATTTAGGTGCTGCAAAGCCTGTGAGATCCTTTCTGGGATCCCAGTACACAACTGCCATCTGACCCCCCAGCACCTTGAATCCAGACTGGGCTCAGCTCCCACCCAAGCCAGGAGAGAGGAGCAGCTCTGCCCAGTGTTTGCCTGAAGGGACTCTAACCAAGAGCTGTTTGACCTTGTGAGCCCTTAATTCATCCTGGACGTCTGCAGTGAGGACAGTGGCTACATCACCCAAGTGCCTGTAGTCCTCTGATGCCCTTTCTGTGATTCCTTGTGGGGAACACAGATTTCATGCTACAGTCTGTCAGATTTGTTGGGGAGGAGCCCAAGAGCATCTTGGCCTGAAAAGCTGAATGAGGGACCACATGCCCAGCTGGATGCAGGTCAGGAGTCCTTGTGCTCAGCAGCATGTGGACCACTCAACTTCTCTTGGCTCTGCAGCACAGCCCTGGCCCCTCTGCCTCCACTCTAACCTCCTTCTCTCCTGCCGGGCAATTCTCATTCACCCGCAGAACTGTCCTTACACTGATACCAAGGTCTTGTCATTCCCCTGCCCAGCATCATGCTGGTCTTTCCCTTCTGGTGACTGAAGGTGAGCAGAGAGCAGCTTTCTGCCCTGCCTCCAGCCTCCTTCACTCTGTTGCCATCTGTCTGCCTTGTGCTGCTCTTTCCTGTTCTTCTCCCGTGTTTGGAGGCAGCGTAAGGACACAGAGGACAGAGAATGAATGAGATGATCGGGACATGATCCTCCCTCATTAAAAGGATGGCTGGCCAGGATGCCAATAGCTGTACCACAGAAATTCCCCGCAGCAGACATTTATTGAATGCGAATACCTGCAAGCAGATAGAAAAACTTCACCTGCCAGACCTGCCTGCCCTCGGGAACCCTGCCTACAGCAGCCCCCTTCCTCTGCTGTACCCACAGTGCCATACAAGCTGATGCAGAGCCAGCACCTGACCTGAAGTATTTGGAGTTTCACCAAAGGGAATATGAACCCCCGAGACAGACATGTTTGCCCAGGCTGGTCTCACTGCTGCAGCAAGTCCTTGTCGCCTCTCATTCTGCTCCCTGCACAGGGCATCACCTCTTGCTCCGGACTGTCTGCTAGAAACATGTTTCCAAATGCTCTGGCCACTGCATCAACTCTGTGGAGCAGTGGCTGTATGTGGACACTGCATGCAGCTCCTGTGACAACCAGTGACCAGACTTGGGTACAGATTGTCCCTTTCAACCTGAGCCATATGGAGAATCTATTCATGGCATGACCAGCCTGTCCTGGGCTGCCTGAGTCACAGCATCTATCCACGGTACAACCTGGTCAGTCCAAAGCAGTCCAGTAAGAACATTAGAACAGCCACACGTGGCCATCTCTATAATTTCTCTCCCAAAAAGGCCAGTTCTGGCTGCTTAGTGAGACCATAAGAATCAAGGTGTGTGTAACGTGCTCCTTCTCCCACTTTCCAGCACCAGTGCAAGTACGCGGCTGGTCTCGGGCTGTTGTGTTTAATAGCCAACAGCAAAGCCGACCATCCCAAATGGATCAAAACCTTGTCTGAAGCTGAGTACCCTTTTGGCCTTGGCAATATCCTGTGGCAATGTGTTCCAGGATTTAATTATGCCCTCTATGTGGAAAAAAAAAGGACTTCCTTTGCTTTGTTTCAAACCTGCTGCTCATTCTGAGCTACAAACCCTCCGAACAGCCCTTGCAGCTTGCCCCTCCCTGGAGCTGCTGCTTCCAAGAATTAGGAAAGAAGGTTTCTTTGCTAGTAAACCAGTACCTGCCCCATTACCAAGAAAAAAACTGTGGTTGAGAGAAAAACTGCTGTCTCAGCAAATCAGCTTGCTAGCAGACAATGGAGCATCAGCATTGCCAACCCAGTATAAAAAAAACCAGGAGCTGAGGGTATTTAATCCTCTTATGCTCATGCATGATACAGAAGAAAGCCTGGTACTGCTCGAGGTGCAGCTGCACTTGCATACTCCACACGTGGCGAGAAACAAAGCGAGGTGTGTGGAGCAGGGAATGCCATTGCTGCAGCATGGAGGTAGCTGGAACGATCCTGCAGGACTTGCCTTGGAGCAGTTGGCAGGAGCGTAGGATGCAAAATGCATTCGTTTCTAACAGATGTTTGATTCCAGGTGTTAACGCCTCCTTTGAACTCTCCCTTCGTACATGAATGATGCTAGTTTGTTTGGAAAGCTGGGAGACGCACTGGTTTCTGAGAGCATTAGGATTTGAAATGCATTTGTGGTGCGAGCTGGAGCTCAGGGAAAGGCTCAGGACAGGAGCAGATCCTGCTGCGCTCTCCCTCTGTCGGCACTGCAGGTGGGCTCGCTTGGCGGTGTTACGGAACACGTTAGCTGCACCAAGGAGATGGGGAGAAGCAGAGACTGAAGGCCCTGGCTGGATTAGAAACCTCTTGCCTGCTCGGTCCCGCAGGAACGCCAACTGTTTATCAGACAGGCGGATGTCCCTGAACTGTTCCTGATAAGGTGAGGTGTGCTGCATATTAGGAGATGATAAGGGTGCACAATACCAAGCGCAGTGATTTTGCCTCCCCGAATACCAAGACAGCCCAACCTTCCTCAGGAGCCTGATACAGACTGTTTGCTTTCTGTCCCAAGGCTCCGATAACCTCTCAGTTCTCTCTAGCTGACAGCCTGGAGAGCCGAGGCAGCTCCTTATGTGTTCCGTGCCTGCTCCTTGCCACCCAGAGTGCCAGAGCAGAAGATGCAGTGGGCTTTGCACCCTCTTGTCTGAATCCAGGGTACCCTGTGTGAAGCAGGAGGACATCAGCCACAAACCCCCCTGCCCCAGCAGCACCTGCCCAGCTCTGGCCACCGCTCAGCTGAGCTCTCACATGTTCTTGAAACCCTCCACTCTCCACAGTGGCAAATCTAAGTGAGCACCAGCGTTTTTTAAGAGTTCTGTCCGAACCAGCTGCTGTAGTGTGACAGCTGATCTTTGCCCCTCTGAGTGCTGCACTCCACCAAGTCTGTCCGTAATTCCCTGGGAGGCTGATTAGCTGATAACTGCTCTTTGGAAGGGCCCTGTTTGCTCCAAGTGCCCAGACTGCCCTCGCTGTGTTTTCCCCTCTTGTCTCAGCACCACACATGCACAACGGCAAAGAATTCCTGTTTGCCTTGAACCGGGACTGAATTTGCTTTGGGATTTCATCTTATTTTGCCATCAGCTACCAGGGAGTGAATGAAGTTGCACCTATGGAAACTCTTACAAGTTTACAATCATGTTCCCATGTTGAGCTGGATGGTGGCTTTTGCCTCAGTAGGGAGAACCAGGGCTGGGTAGCAGCCATACAAGGTGGCAGAGCTTGGAACCACCAGCACTATGCCTTCGCTCAGGGGTCCCAAAGGCACAGACAAGTTTGGAGTGCCAATGAAGCAGCTTAGAACCATAGAATAGAATTGCCCAGGTTGGAAGGGACCTCCAAAGGTCATCTAGACTTAATGGGGAAGACAGAGACAGAGCTTGGCACGGCACTGCGTCACCCCAGTTAGTGAGGTTGTGCGCGGCCAACAGCTGAGTCTACGGCCGGACGCCATCACTGCTCCCACAGCAGTCTATCCGTTCACTCCAGCATGAGCACACCCTGAGCACAAACCCTGTCCGGTGCAGGTACCTGGAGCACCTCTCTGTTCAGTCCCCCCTTGCCTGCCTTGCTTAGGCTTTTGCCTTTTCTGCCTAGAGCCCACCTGCTTCCATTGGCTGCAGTGGTGCTACAGTTTCCCAGCTAAGCCAGATGCAAACTCTGCAAACACGGCTGAAGCTTTTCCTGCCTCCTTCCATAACCCCCCATGCCAGGGCTGCCAGAGAAAGGACAAGATGAAAGGCTCTCCCTTTGCATCCCAAAGCCTGTCTTTAGGATAAGGCTGCTCCAGCTAAAGTTACTCACATGCAAAAGAAGTTTCATGACTAAATCTCTGCATCCTCCATCCAACCTGTACCGACTGCGCCCTGAGTCATTTCAGCTCCCCACACCAGTGAGCAGCGTGCCTTACCTGTTGCGACAGGAGAGAGCCCTCTCCTGAAGTTTACTGCCTCTCTGCTCTCGCCGCCGAAAATCCTCTCCCACAGCAGCATCTCGCTGGCTGCTGGGGGTCCATGGTGCTCGCAAGTCAGAAGAGAGGGCTCAGAGAAATTCCTGCGAGAAGGGGTTTTTCTGGCTGGAACTCCGGCAGCACAGGTTGAGAGCAGCCAGGGAGAAAGTTGCAGGAGGTGGAACTCGCTCGCTGAAGAGCCAGCCCTTCCGTGACGGACTGGAGGAGGAGGAAGAGGAGAGGCATCGCCCGCTCCCTCGCTGGAGAAGTGAACTTGTGTGTGTGTGTGTATGTCAGACCTGGGCAAGGACCCAAGCCTTAGAGCCAAATAATTGCAGAGCTTTTTACTGTTAGATTAACTAGTGTTGCCATGAAATCCAGGACCTCAACTGCAAGGAGGGTGGGGGGGCACGGAATATGTCAGGTAAATCCCTCCAACACACCTGAAAAACCCGAAGATTGTTTTTAACCAGCTGCCAGGTGGGTGTTGCAAGGAGGGATGGGGAGAAGGGGGTGGGGGAAACCTGAATCTGCCCTCAGAGCAGCTGCGTGCAGACAGACACTTTGAAGGTTGTTGTTGTTTGTGTTGGGGGAGCCCCCAGAAACCCCAGCTGCTGCCAGTAAGCCCTGGGGTGCTGGGTGCTGTGCAGGCAGGGGATGAAAAGGTGGTCCCTGTCCTGAAAAGGCAGGAGGCAGAGAAAAGAGAGGAGGGAACGAGGAGAGATGGCAGCACAGGGAGACCAAGTGTTGTGCCTGAGTTTTGGGGGATTTTTCTTGTCAAAGAAAGAGCATCCTGACTCTGGAGGTGTTGTTCATCTGGACTAAGGGGAAGGAGAGAGGACTCTGCTGTGGGTTGTCCTCATCACATTGCCAAGAGCATGGGCAATCTGTGGGTAGCTTCAGTCCTCTGTCCCAGTTCCCTTCCTCCTCCCCTCCTTTTCCTGTCACCTCTCAGCAAACATGAATGCCCCCCTTTTTAGATTGCAGTGGGGTTTGAGCAGCTACAGGGGTAGGTCTCAACGTGGGAAATCAATGTCCAGGTGTAGGTGAAGTTTTTTCTCCCCTGTGGTGTGTTTTTTGCAGAGGAAATGACCCGAAGGTTTCTGTACAGTTTGAGGAAAAACCCCCAAAACAAGGAAAGAATGTGAGAAAGGGATAATTTTAACTTTAAACAGTCAGGGTAGGTGTTTAACTGCTCCTTCTGAGGCTCCATGCAGGGGACAATGATGGGAGTGAGCACAGGAACAGGGAAAGGCAATAGACAAATCCCACTAGCACCCCATCTGAGGAGTGGTTGGTGTGAACTTGCACTTCCTAGTCAACAGTAAATCCTTCAGAAGAGCAGGTTATGAGTCCTCCAGCCACACACTTTGACTAGAGCTTGTCTCAAACTGGGTACTGAATTAAATCATAGGACACCAGTCCATGGAAAATTATACATGTTTTCATGGTGCAAATCCAAAAAGAAGTGAATAGGTCGAACCATGACAGATGGGACAATTTATACTAAGAGTGAGAGAGGAAATTCGCTGTCATGCTGAGGTTGAATGATCTCCCTGAGGTCACCCTGGGACAGTGCTGGGCTGGGAACTGATCTGCTGGCTTTGATGCTACAAGTGTCCATGTTGGGCCCTCCCCTCACAGCATCTTGACCCCACTTGGGAAATGAGTTTGAATTCAAACTCATCATGGTCTTTCAGAAACAGTTCAAACTCAATGAGAAGACTACATGAATCCAGTTGGATTTATGTTGTCTGTTTTTCCAGCTGGTTTAGGTGGTAACTTTATGGGAACTCCTTGCCAAGTTCAATATAAATGTAAGTAGTGATGTAAAGCAGTGATAGTGGATATAAAAGTGATAGTAGAAGTAATAGCACCTAGACGTTGCAAAGCAGCTCCTCTTCCTTGTCTCACAAGAGGAGGCCAGGTGACCCATCACTAATGGCAGTGGGAGGTGCCTTTGGGAGGAATGAAAGGAAAAGTTCCTTCACGCAACTGCGTCTCTCGCAGCCGTGGAAGGCGAGAAAATCAGGTATTGGTGGCTGGATTTCAGTGGGGCTGAGACAGGGCTCAGAACAATACCTGTATTATATTTAGACATGCCGAGGTACAAGTGAGCAAACCTCTGGCTTCAGGGCATCAGCTGATTGCTACAAGAATCAGCATTTCCCTGCGCTGGAGCCTTTCACAACTGGCTGGGTGGCTTCTTGTTTTACCTACATCTAGAGCAGTGAATAACCCTGGAGCCACTGGACTTGGGGACTCATATAGGGTAGCAAGGTGTGATTGCTCAGCTAGCAAGGCTAGCAGTGCTCATCTTCAGCAAGGCAGGAGGCTGTCATGCCACCCACAAGACAGCTCTCCTTTTTGCAGTCTCATTGCTCATACAGATAGTCCTGGATGCTCTCTTTGGCTCTCTTTTCTTTGCTGTGCTTCACAGTGCCAGCAGATTGGTGACACCAGATCTTCCTTTCCACAGCAGTGACAGAGCTGGGTACCAGGTCTTGTCGGCTGCAGAGGACTTAGCTTCAGGTCTCAGATGAGACTTTGCTCCCTGGCTATGGAGTACAGAAACATCGTATTAGCTGAACAAGTGTAGCTGGAAAAAACAAAGCTGGCTTTTGGGGGACACAAGTGAAGGAGGAATTAATTTTCCAAATGTGCCAGATGGTTTAATAAGAAATATTGCCTGCCTTAATTAAACATCAGATTGAGCAGTGCTCTAGCTGTGGAGAAAAGACCCACATATCCTCAGACTATAGTTGATTAAGGCACTAAGACAGACTCTTGTCTTCCATACAAAGGCAAACATAGCTCTTAGAACCCATTTGGAACAGTTATTGTCCCAGCAATACAGCAGGGAAAGAAGCACAGAACCTTAGAGGTCTAACCGTGTGGCTCTGCCTTCTCATTCTTTATGAGCTACTTGAAGTTGGGCTGGGTTGGGAAGAAAACTGACGTATTTGTCCTGAGGAACAACCCCTGCTCCTGCAGAAAGGGGTAGGTGGCAGAAGTACCCATGGCTGCAAGCAGAGAGGGGTGGCCTTGCTGGGGGATCTGCATTAGGGGGAGAGAAAGATGTGAGATGGAGCTGTGCTTGATGCCTGGCTTCACCTCAAGTGCTGCTTCGCACCACTCAGACAGTCAATCAAACAAGCAAAGAGAAGCTGGTGCCAACATTTCAGACAGCCATCTTCCTGCTGCTGGGATCTCCACTCACTAAGAAGCAACGGGCCCTTTTCCAGGGCGCGGGGAATGTCAGAGCTCCATCACTTGGCTGGCAAGGACGCACCTTTCTCCCTAATCATGGGGAGAGATTTCATTTCCTGGTTCCTCCCAAGATCTCCATTTGATAAAGCCAAGACGTTCTGCTGTGGGTTAGCTGCACGCAAACAGTCTTGCAGACAAGCAGCATGTTCAGGCTATGGTAGGGAAATCACCACAAGCCTCTCTGGGCTGACAAGAAACACTCATAGTGGCCTCGCAGCCAATGGCTATACCTACTCACTGCCCTGGGGTCCAGATCTGCTACATCCTGAACACGTGCCTGCAGGCCCATCTTCCAGTGCATCTTCCTAAACTTGTGCCCTTCCTGGCCAACACCTGCAACTGGCCCTGCATTGCCCTCATAGTTCTCAAGGTCTGGGCTGTGCTGTTGAGATGCGGCACTGGGGTGTTTCTCCAAGGCCTCTTGCCCTTGGAAAGAGATGTGATGGTGCAACCTCCTTCCTCATCCCTGCTGAGGGTCTAGCACTCTTTAGTTGAGCTGGTCCAGCTGGGACTGACACACTCCAGCTGTTGTGGTGAGGGTGGGCACCAGTGTCATGGTGGGCACTTCCTAAGCAGTCCCAGCTCCCCTTGCTTTGCCATGGTGCCTGACCTGCTTTATCAGACCACCTCCACATCTACAGCAGATGTCCATTCACTGATGTACCGGGATCTGACAGGCCCTGAGGCAGCACCAGGGTGGACAGAGAGGTACCTTCCTCAGCGACAAACAACTTTGTTCCCCTATGCAAAAAGCAGAGCTGGCCTTTGAGCCTCAGCATCTGCTGTGCTGAAATGCTCTGTGGGGATGTTTGCACGGGAGCATGCAGGGACTTGCAAGGGAAGGGGCGATTATCTGCCTGGAACAAGAGCAGCATTTTCCCCAACAAGCATCAGCGTGTGTGCTGGGGGAGGGGAGGATCCAGCCCTGTGCAGGAATCAGCTCCTGGTTGCCTGTGTGTGCCCTGCAACCCCGCTGACCACCGCTGATAATCAGCCTCCGTGGAGCTGCTCCCATGAGTCAGGAGTGTTCCGGTGGAGGGGCAAATTACTGGTGCAAATTAGTCAGCGCCGGTGAGACCTCACCTGGAATCTGGGGTCAGTTTTGGGCACATCAATACAGGAAGGACATTCTGATGCTGGAACAGATCCAAAGAAGGGCAATGAAGATAGTAAAGGGACTGGAGGGCAGATCTTATGAGGAATGGCTGAGGGAAGTGAGGTTGTTTAATCCGGAGAAAAGGAGGTTGAGAGGAGACCTTATTGCTCTTTACAATGACCTGAAGGGAGGTTGTAGGGAGGTGGAGGCCAGTCTCTTCTCCCAAGTTACTAGTGACAGAACAAGAGGAAGCAGCCTCATGTTGTGCCAAGGGAGGTTTAGATCAGACATTAGGAAAAGTCTTTTCACTGACAGAGTGGTGAAGTGTTGGAGCAGGCTGCCCAGGAGTCACCATCCTTGAAGGGGTTCAAAAAATGCCTAAATGTGGCCCTAGGGAACAGAGTTTAGTGGGCAGGGTGAGGTTGGGTTGATGGATGGACTGAGTGTCTCTTCCAGCCTTAATGATTCTATAATTCTATGATCTCCCAGCTGCACAGAATATATGAGGGAGTGAGGTGGGTGCTGTCTGCAGAGAGGGAAAGGCAGGTTGCATCTCATCCCATAGAGGGTGGATCCATCTCTCTCTTTGCTGCAGACCTTCTGAGTGGTAACCAAAAGCCCTGCATGGAATGTCTATGTGCAAACCTGGTTCTCTGAAAGTTACTCTGTTTTGTCCAATGCAAATATGAACCAGAATTTCAGTAGAGCAGCTCCAGGTTATCCTGGCCTGAGGTCCAAGAGAGGTCTGTTGAAGGGTGGATGTGACTTTAAACACTCACTTTAAACAATTTTGAGGAATAGTGGCTGGTACAATTCAAACCACTCCTTGTCTCCCCAGCATAGAATCACAGAATCATTAAAGTTGGAAGAGACCTACAAGATCATCAAGTCCAACCGTCAACCCAATGTCACCATTCCCATTAAAATGGGATGGAGAGTTTCTTCCTGGCTGCTGGCAGTGTTGCCCACCACTGTGCAGAGGAAGGATTTCTGGAAGATTTCTTCCAACCATGTAGACCCCCTCCTAGTTTCAGAGCATCCACCTGACTTCCAAGCATTTTGGTAGAGCCTGACAGTACTTTCCCATCCTAAGAGCAGCTGTACCCATGGATCAGAGCTCCCACGTGATGGGTATAGTCCTGAGTGTTGTCTAGGAGAAAGTCCTGTGATAGTTTCAAAGGGTTCTCAGGCTTCCTAGCTTCTGAAAATTCACTCCCCACAGAACATGCAATTCCTCCAGGGCTGCTGCTCCTCTTTCCCAGAAGAGGATTAAAGGATATGGTGCCTTCAGGGAGGGATATACCAGGAGCCAAAGCAACAATTACCTTGCACTGGATGAAGGACCAAAGGAGTGCAAAGATAGAGATCAGTGTTCATATGATAAAGTCAAGGAAATTCCACCTCACGTAGAGCCATCTCTTTGACTTGCAGGCTCGGCCAGTACCACTGGCTGTCCAGTTGTCATTTAAAGCACACAAGGATCACCTTCAGGGCCAGATAGGCATCCAGTTCAGGTTCCTTCTTTGGCTTTGGAATCTGAATTCTAGGTAGTCCCTGCCCTTACAGGTGCTCACAGAGCTCAGGCTGGAATTGGGCCCCCCACTCTATGATGATTCTATTGTGTGGGACAGATCAAACACAACGGATTGCTAAGAGTGAAGGACATGAGCGTGTTGGCAGTGTTGGGCTGGAATCCAAGTGTCTTTGGGCCCTTTGTGGGATCATAACCACTGCTGTTGGCTTCCTCATGAAGGATGATGCTCACTGATTCCTACAAGGCACTGCTGACAGATACCTTGCCCCTTTAAAAGAGATGAAGTCATCTGCCTCTGAAGCCATCTGGCACCAAGACAGAGTCAGAAGCTCAGTGCAACAGAAGGCTGGGATGCCAGCCCACAGAGGGGATGTCATCACTCTACAAACAGATGGGACCCTGATGGGATGGGGCAAGAATCTGTGCAAGACCCCAGGAGAAGCTTTGGTGTTGCTGGGAAGGCAATGAAGACCCTCCGGCAGAGAGTACCAAGGTGTACCATGGCCCTGTTTCCATCATCCATGCCGAATGGAGCCCCATCAGAAGGTGGGAGCTGTGCGCTCTCCACCTGCAACGGCACAGGCTGGACCATGTCTCTCGTCATGGGATGAGTTAGCGAGTCAGCGTGTCTTCTCCTCCCCCTCCATCCATCTGCGCAGAGCAGGCATTAGCTCATCTCAAGCCAATCGGTCTCCACCACGTGCCGGATGGCTGATCTCATAGTTGGCTGGGGTGGTGGTGACTGAATCCGGAGTGGTGTGTGACTGCAATCTCTGTGGGGTGGCCGTTGGGCAGTGTGGGACGAGGGGCCACCACATCCCTGCAAGGCACGGAGATGTGACCTCAAGCAAAACTGCCCAGCAGACCTGAGCGGGTGATTTCATCAGAATGTGCTGGCGGACAAGGCAAAGTCCTTGCTGGTGTGGGCAAGGAACAGCCTCTCACGCTCAGGTCTGGTAGGAGGTTTCTTTCAGTTTCTGAGGTAGCATCAGTATCAGTGACCTTACATTCTCAGAGTGCCCGCATAGCCAGAGCCTCTTCCATCATAGACTCCTCAACCCTTCTAGCTTAATTAGTTGAGCTCTTCACAGGACTTCTCTGGGCCATCTTTCTGAAGTTCCTTCTCCCCACCATGCACTGCAAATCCCTTGTGGTCCTGTTGCTAAGGAAGGAGCTGGGGCTGTGATGGATGCATGGACATGGACATACCTTTCCATTGTGCTGTCTGAGAAGCAAAGCTTCAGCTTAGTGTTTGTGCAGGAGAAAGAGGTTTGTGAGGGTGGCAGTGAAGCAAGGCAGAATGGAGCACATGGGAAATGGCTGTGTCTTTACTAGAGGGTGGGGAAAGAGGGCAGTGAGTCCATCTGAAGACTAGAGTAGGGATGAGAGGTTCAATAACAACTCCTAGTTCAGGTGTCTGTCCAGGGGAATTGAGTTGCTCCAGGAAGATGCCTCTCTCCTCACTGGACCCACACAACTAGTTCAGACTGGATGTTTAACTTTTATTCCAGTGCACTGGATCTCATGTTGGGGATTGCACAGACACTGGGAGATCAGGCGTGGGCAGAGCAGGGCACTGCCCGCTCTCTTGCTTCACTCAGAGGTCTCCAGTGTGCCCAGTTCAAGCTGAAACTCTTTCAAAGTGGAGGTTAGTTTTCAAGTAGGGAAACAACTTGTGTTTGTTCTGGTCTGGCCTGAAGAATCCTGGACCACTAACTCTTTTCCCTAGGAAAGAATTCCTCTCCTGATTTGGGGAAAAAAAAGCTTCTCTACTCCAGCCCACATCTTTTATACCCTCTTCACCTTTGCATAGCAGTCGGCAAACACTTCTCTGTTAGTAAGTCAACACAATAACCCTAACCCCAGGTTTTCCTGCTCACCTTTCAGGTCCTCACCATCTACCGCTTCTCCTTCAGCTTGGTGCTGAGACCTGATGCCCAGTCATGTCTAGTGGAGAAGGCAGTCTGGAACTTCCTTGCTCCAAGGGCATTATAAAGAGGTACCATTGTGCAACGGAGCTTCGTACCAGGAATACAATCCATGTGATGATTATCTCGATACCATCCTCACTGAACCAGGGGAACTGGAGCCAAAAGAAAAATGTAGAGCTAAACAGCTCTTGTTTACAGGAAGCCAGAGCACAGTGTCTGGGCTTGTACCAGTGTAGCAGGAGATGTTGCTATTGTCTCAGACTGCAAAATATTGATGGATGGTGTGTCCCTGAAATTTCCCAAGGACAATGCGGGAGCAGTTTCCCTAATTTCTGAAGCATCTTGCACAGCAGCCCAAGGGGAAAAATGTTTGTTTTGGCTGAACTGGGCAATCAAGCAAGGGTCATCAGCATTATTGACTGTTATATTTGGCCATGATCACTGCAGGCTTTGCAACCCATGCAGCACTCGTTGTGCATTGCTGTGCAGAAAGGCAGGGTCTCAGACATGTTGGGAAGGACAGTGGCTACCAACAGACATGGTGCCAAAAGCCCAAATCTTCATTAACTTGTACTACTGAAAATAGTCACTGTCCATCCTCCCACTGATTTCTCACAGGGTATCAAAGAAGAGGAGACAAAACTTCTCTCCCAACAGCAAAGCTACTTCTTGGGGGTTATCCCCCCTTCTTCTGGGTTTACAAAACTCTGGTCCTACAGGCAGAAAGTTAGTGGACTGCTCTGCAGGATCTTCAAGGCTTGTCATGCACTGGGACAAACAACTGAAGGAGAAGATCCAAATGGCTAACTGCTATCCAGATGTGAGGGAGGGCTTGCCCACATCTGGTAGGGAGTGTTTCACAATGGGAGCAGCTTTCCTCAGCCCTCGGCACACAGCTGGGGGCGGCTGTTGCACCCACAAACAGGATGGTCCGGTTCCTGTGGAGCCAGAAGATCTGTTTGGCCAGTTCCATGAGTCAGAGAACATTTACCAAGTCCTTTTTGTGTCAGGAAATGTGTTTTGATGAAAATAGGAAGAAGTTCTTAGAAGAAAGTAAAGCTAAGAGAAATGTGGGCTGTAGAGCCATTTCCCCAGCCCAAACAGCAGATCTTAAGGCATACCATCCGGCCCAGCTGGGACAGTCTGCTTGGGGCTCACTGGTGACCCACTCCCTGCCTGCTTTTGAGTGACCCACATTTGCTGACTGCCCATGGAGTTACAGGTAAGACTCGGACCATCTTTGAACCACTTTGTCCAAGCACATGGAGAAATGAGAAGTTTCCCCCTGAACTTGTGCTGCTGGTTTTTCTTAGTCCTGGGATCCTCCCCATCATCACTGGCATGGGGGGATAAGGATGTCTGTAGGATGGACAGTCCTGGTAAAACACTTGTGATGTGCAGGGCACCTCTAGGTGCTGCCCTGGGTCCAGTACCTATCCCAGAAGTGTCATCTCCCAGCACCTGTGTTCTCCAAGGTAGGCAGAGCAATCTGTTAACCTCCTTTTCATTGGTGGGGAAACTGAGGCACTTGGATATTCAGCCAAGCAGGCATTAGGTGTGCGAGATGTAGCAGAGGAATGGTGAAGGGACCTGAGGACAAGGAACTTTGGTGGAGCCAGAAGATATAGGCTTGGTGTAAAGGGATTGTGCCCAGTCTCCTTTGCAGAGCCAGCCCTTCTGATTTGTCAGGGCTGGTGTAGGAGCTCTCCTTGTTTCTCTGCCCAGCGATCCTTCTCCACTGAGCTAGGCATGAGGAACCGGCTCAGCTGCATGAGATGAAGGCTGGACATGTTACTGGAGAGTAAATGGAGTGTCTCTCCAGCAACCTCTCTAAACTCTGCTTTCCTGCTCTGTCCTGAGCCTGTGGAAGATGAGTGCAGTGAGGCCATGCATGGGAATCAGGTGAAGGCAGCAGGTGCCTCTTCTTTACCTGTAACACCCGGCAACATAGTCCTGAGAGGGCTGCACTCCCTTGATATCAGGGCTTTGCTGATGATGGTGACTCTGCCCCAAGATCATGGTGCCCTCTGAATCCCCACAACAAGGAGGCTTCTCCATTTTCTGCTGTGACGGGGCTCTCCACCATTGCTGTTGGACTGGGGCTTTTGCTCTGAAGCACCTTCAAACCTCCACCCTTTCCTCCTGCCCCTGTCTTGTGCAGTTTGGGCATTGAATGAGCTAGAGGAAGGGTCGCTCTTCATTAGAATAAATGTGAGAGGCAGTCTGCCAGAGAGATAAACAGAAAAAGGGTTGGGTGAGAGGTGTGGAGAATCCCCAAAACTGAGGGGCTTTGCATTAATTATCTTGTTAAGTGTTGGAGCAGCAAAAATACCGATCTCCATTTTCAGAAGTCTTCACATTAAAAAAAAAAAAAGGTAAATCCTGCTTAACTGCCCCACTTAATTCATTAAGGGATTATAGCAAAGACTAAAGGAAAAAAAGTGAAGTCTGAAGGGTGGTTCTGGCATCTGGCTTCAAACCATCCATGAGCGCTCTGGAGGTAACACAGGGTGAGAAGTGACTCCCTGCCCAGTGCTCCAGCTCTGTTCCCAGCACAGCAGGGTGAACTCTGGTCCCCAGGAGCTTGAGCAACCCGGACCACTGGGACTGATGGTATCAGGAGCGCAGCCTCAGGCGCTCTCTCTTGCTCAGGAGATGGAAATACTCCCCAGCACCAAGTCATTTGCAGGAGGCTTTGCTGAGACCTCGAGACACAACCCAACCTCTTGGCTGCATGTTTGACGGAGGCTTGTGACACGTTCCCAGAACCATCCATCCCATAAACACAGAGTTTGGGTGTTTTTGTACAACAGACCTGGAATGCTGTGGTAGGAGGCAAAGCTGATGTTTGCAAAATGTCCTTTGTGCTCATTTGTGTCGAGCTTTAAGAGCAAACCGGGGAGGCTGGGTTATCTCTCAGACCCATTTCCATTCGAATTTCCCAAGTTCAGAGGTCAGGCTGATGTTTCCGTGTTCCTGTGGGTCTGCTTGCATCACCTCTGGTGCTGGCAGGTAAAGGGTTAGGGGGAATAGTGGTAGTGGCTGGTGCAGGTGGGGAGTTTGCAGCCTGATAAACGGGAGGGGTGTGGCTGATGGGAGGTTAAGGTTAAGGGCAGGGGAGCAGATTGCCTCTTGGTTCTCTCATGGTGCTTTGGTGTGACCAGGACTGGGATGGAATGGTGGCTTTGGAGCAGAAGGCTAAGGGTAAGTCCACCTTTGTGGGACTGACTGTCTTGTTGAATGAAGGAAAGGTCTTCTGTGAGCAAGGAGTGTGTGTGGGATCTCACAGGATGAAGAGAAATAGGACTGGAGCTCTGCAGCTGGAGCATGTGTGTGAAACCAGTTTTTCAGATTATTACCTTGTCCTGGGAAAGGCTGGTGGCTAAACAGGCCTCAGGGACTGTGCTGGGGGGTGAGGCATTTGGGGTACTGTTGTTGGGCCCCTGAAATTGGATCCCACCCTGCTGAGCAATTTATTTGCTGGAAAGAGTTGGAGGTTGCCTTCTGTCCTGCTCCTCAGGGATTGTCTGAGGGCTCTGCTATAGGAAGTGCATGAGGAAGCCAGGACAGCTTGGTAGCCCTTCAGGTGGGCTTCCTGTGAACCCATCACCTTCCCAAACCAAGCTCCTACAAGGCTTGAGATCACCAAGTCAATACTGCATCTTCCCAGTGTGCCTCAAGCCAAGGTGGGATGTGGAGAGGGACTGAAGTCCTGTTCCCTTCAGCAAATGACTCCTGAGCAGTAGCAGGGGCTGTTTGGAAGCCAGAGTTGGGTCTGAAAGAACAGCAGAGCATTCACTTTGCTTGAGTGACCTCAAATCCATATGCAACATCCAGAGCAGCTGGTTTGGCTCAGGGAAGGCAGGGCTCAGCCCTTCTGCAGAGCATCCTGGGTTCAGCTGATCAGCCTGGCTTGTGCTCTCTTGCTTGTCCCGTTCTGATCTTATCACTGTCTGATAAGCAAAAAGCCAGATTTGAGCTACAGACTCGTGCGTGTTGGGGTAAATGACAAATCATCCTTGGAACAATGTCTCTTTTCAGATCTTTGGCTCCTGGGAAGGATAATCCATCCTCCTTGGGCAGCTCAGCCTGGCAGCAGCTCTGCCTAATCCTGCCCTGTTGGTTAAATCTGTGGGTTTCTCAGCTGTGGGGTGACATGAGATGCTTCTGCAGCCCATTGGGGAGCTCCTGTGGCTTGTCATGCTCTGGAAGGGTCTGGGAGGAAAGGGCAGGTGGTGTGTTTGGGTGGGAAGGCACATCTGCACAGGCAGGAGCACTTGGGAGTGGTGGGTCATGCTCTGCTCTTGGGGCAACCCCTGTGGGGAATGCTGAGGGTTGATTTGCATTGGGGATCAGGGTGCAATCAGAGTGTTAATCCATTGCTGGGTGGGAATAGAAGGCCAACTATGTATGTTGGTCAGTCTTGATAGCCCTGAGCAGGAATTAAGGCAATGCCCCTGACCCTGGAGTGCTGCAGAGGCGGCTTGTGAGAAGCCCTGGCTACAACCCTTACCTGCAGACCAGTGGATGCAAACTAAGGGCTATTTAAAGATTCTTAGGGTCCCTGTTTCCTCCCAGCAAAGGAAGAGGCAGCATGTTAGTGATTTCTGGAGCTGTTTTCAATAGTGCTGCTTGGATTATGGGGGGATTACGGAGGGGGGGGTGTGGAGACTTAACTTCAGGAGTTGTCAGCAGTCTGTGTTTGCTGGGGACTTCTTGCTGCAAGTGACTCTCATGCTGGTCAGGATGTAATATTCCTTGTTTGAAATGCCCTCCTGGAGTTTTTTCCCTACCTCCTGACTTTTATCTGTCTCCGCCATCATAAATAGCGTCTCATTTTCTCATTCATCCGGGTCCTGGAACGAGCACTGTGGGCTGCCTCCTGCTCCCGATTGGGGAATTCAGATTTTATTTGCAACGTGCCAGGGAATTTTGTTTTCCAGTAACGACTTGTGCTGCAATTGTGAACTTCCTCTTACAACAGAGATCTACCTCCCTGCTTTGCCGGTGAACGCTCGCTCTGGGAATGGCAGCTGGAGCAGCACTGGTGGTTTTCTGTGGATTTTATATAGACCCCCAAAATTCCCAGAGTTTTAGCAAAGCCGCTGCAGGAGAACAGGGACTTTGGACACTTTTTGTTGCTCTACACCTGGAGGAGGGGATGCTGGAAGGGCTGTTGCAGCTGGACCTGTCCCACAGGGAGGATGAAGGGAAGAAGAGTCCCCTCTTACCTTTTCCACTTTCTGAAGGAAGGAACAAACAGGAGCTGGAGAGGAAAGCTTGGCAAGCTCTTGCCACAGCCTGGCCCTGGGTCACCTCCTTCTAACTGGAGATCAAAGCCAAACTCACACCTGTGGTGCAGGCAAGGAGGGCAGTGCTGCCCTGTCATGTGCCAGTGTCATCTCTGGGCTGCAATTAGGCTGAGAGAGGAGAGTTTACTTCTCCTGCTCCTGCCCATCACCCCAGGGTTGTTTTTTAAAGGCAGCAAGATAGGGCCAGGGAGGGGATCAAAGGCCTCCTGCCTGCCTACAGAAGCGGTTGGTGATACAAGGCGGTGCTGAGCCCTGCACACTGGGCATGTATCACCCTCCCAACCCTGCTCGAGGTTCCCCTCGACCGCAGTGCTGGCTCCAGCCCTGCTGCTCCCAGTCCCCCTTCCTGCAGGGAGAAGCTCTAGGCTATGGCAAGGACATCCCTTTGCCACCAACACCTTCTCCTGCATCAGGGCCTCCAGGGAGGTACCTGTGGCTGCTGGCATTGGGGAATGGGGCTGTTGGCCCCTCCTGAGGGGACACACAGCACCCTGATGTGCTGCTACCAGGGGCAGAGTTGCAGAAATCCTAATCCCATTAAAATGCAGCTACTGCTGCCTGGCAAGTGTGGAGCAGCCTCTATTCCCACGGACTCATTTACCTGCTTGGAAGTGGAAAGTGTTCAGTACCTGGCGGGCTCTGCTGAGCTAATTAATTTATTTAATAACGATGCTCAGCTGCTCTCCAGGCCTAGCTGCTTTGCATCCCAAAGGGTGATGATATTTTAGAAATTCCCAGTGGAGATGTGCCTGGTTTATTTACAGATATTAATTGGGATCTCTTCTCCATTTGGTGTGGCATCTTGCACTGTAGGGTTCTGGCTCTGAGCACTGGGGTCACTTCTGCTCTGTGGCAATCTGAGTGCTGTGGGCTGTGCCTTCTGGGATAGTCCTAGAGCCTCAGGAACCAGAGGAGCTGCAGCTTGAGCTGAAGATCCAGGCCTAATTAATATGAAATCTTCTGAGGGCTGCAGTCACTAGAGGGAGACAGGGCAGCCCCTGCTGCTGCCCTGAGTGTGAATGATTCATGGGCACCTTGCTTCCCTTGGTCTTTGGTCCCTGGACGGAATCCAGCTGGCTTGGAGGGGTGCAGGAGGACACCTCGCCAGCTTTCCACTATGACTGGTGTCATCTCGGTACTGATGCTCCCAGCTGACACCTTCCCTCTGTTGCAGCTGGCTGGAGGGAGGGACCAGGCTGTGCCCCAGACTAGGGACATGAATTTTCTAGCAGCGATCAGGAAAGCTCTGTTACCCTACTGGGAACCTCTGCCCATTTTTCCTGCAGCCCCTGGCAAAGCTGCTGGGACAGTTGTTTTCAGGGAGGTTGTGTCTTGTTGCAACACCGAATGGAAACGCTGATCAAGGCTACCTTGCCTTCAGGGACAAGCAAGAAAACATGGGTGTGGGAAAAAGTCTGTTACCCTGTAGGGCAGGTGCAGGGCATGCAACTGGAATTACCCAGAGCAGTCCCATGGAGGCATCTGGGCACTGAGGATCTTGGTTTGCTGCTGGGGAATGGGTGCAGTTCTGGCTTTTGCAGGACCAAGGAGGAGGGCAAGAGCATACCAGCTCAAAGCCCGGCCAGGGCTGCTATGGCTGCATCTCTGCCAGTGTTCAGCAAGATGCCCTCCAGCATCACCCAGCCCTAACCCTAGTGGCCATCCTGTTTGTGTGGGGACTTCTATGGGTAGACACTGCCTGGAAAGAGAGGACAAAGCTCCCAGCGTTGTAGCTGGATGAGTTTCTCTTCCACTTGAGCTCAGCTGGGTCTGGGATGCACCAGCCTTGTCAGTGTAACCAGGTGCCTGTTGCTTTCAGGCTGGGTTCACTCTCCCGAAGCCACTTCCTCACTGCTCTACGCAGGTTTGCTCCCCTCTTTGCCCTGAGACAGACCTGGGTGTTTCAGTGCCTTGCACTCCTGGTGTGTGCCTTGGTGGCTGCCCTCCTCCTCACATTCCCGATTCCTACCCCAAATTGCATTTTTCTCTGTGGGTGACTCACTGGTTGGACTGTTGCAACACTCACCTTGCCACGACCTCTGCGGGAGCCCTGTCCCTGCATGCAAGAGCTCATTTGGGGCGCAGTGATTCAGCTCGGATCAGAGAGCTTGCACCTCTTCCCTGTGCCCAGCTGTGTGTATCCAAGAAGGCATTTCTGCCTGGTGGGGAGTGAATCACCCAGGAGTGGCTTACCCAGCTTTGCCTGCTGCCAGCAGGAAGGGGAACGGGAGCAGAAGGGGAATGCAGCTGGGAATCCATGGCAGCGAAACCTTCCTCCTGCTCTTGGGACTGGGGCCACTTTGCAGTGCTATACATGGGGGTTTGGGTTGCAGTAGAAGAAGGGTCAGGTGGAGATGGGGCATTTGGTTTCTTGTATTCAGGATCAGAGGCCACCTCAGCATCTGCCCTGCTGGAGCAGAGAGCAACCAGTGCCTGCTGTGATCTGGCAGCATGGACTGCAGCTTGTCTCCAGCTTGGTGGCTTGTTCTCTGCCGGTGCTTCAGGCAAGCCGGGACATGGCCACTGGAGAGGATGTCCGCTTTGTCATAAGTTGAGCTGGTGCTGGGCTAATCTCTGCCGATTCCCACAGCAGCTCTCTGGAGCTGAAGGCTGGGGACTTTCCAAGCAGAGGAGCTGGTACCTGCTCAGCTGTCAGCTCCAACAGGCAGTGGGTGATGTGAGGATAAGGTTGCTTTGGGCTCCTCAAAAAGCTGGTGTGATGGACCAGTTTGGTGAACCACAAGCATCGATGGTTTTACAAAAAACATGGCTGGTGCCGGCTCCATTCAATCTGTCTGAGAAGTGATTTGGAGAACAGCAGAGATGTGTCTGTTCTGGAAACGGGTCCCTAAAGGGTGGTGTTGATCTGCTCATCTGTGTCTTCCCACTCGGCTCACTGCCTTCAGTTTCAAGATGCATTGAAATCACTATCCTGCTGTACTTGGTGCTTGTCACGCCAGCCCTGGAACATCAGCTGGGTCCCTGCTGTGCAAAAAGCTGTGGACAGGCTGGAGAGGGTCCTAAGAAGGGCCACGATGATGGAAGAATGGGGAAGCTGCTGTGTGAGGAAAGGCTGAGAGAAATGGGTTTGTTCAGCCTTGACAAAAGGAGGCTCAGAGGGGAGACCTTACCACTGCGCTGCAGTGAAGGGCGGCTCCAAAGAAGATGGAAACTCCCTTTTTACAAGGAGTCTCGTGGAAAAGACAAAGGGTGATGGGTACAGGTTACTTCTGCTGAGGTGCAAGAGGAGACTTCCACAGTGAGTTCATCATTGGAATGGTCTCCCCAGGGAAGTGGTGAAGTCTCCAGCATTGGACACCTTTTAAGATTTGGCTGGATGGGGATGCAGGGCCACCTTATATAGACTGTGCTTTTGCCAAGAAAGGTTGGACCAGATGATCCTTGAGGTCCATTCGAAGCTGGAATTCTGTGATTCAGTGCTTCCTGGCTTATCCCACCAGGCCAAGCATCTCTTCTTTGATACCAGAGAATGGGCTGTTCCCTCCTGGGAAGGAAAGATTGCTCCTGACTTCCTCCCAGGTGGTGTCACCATCCTTCAGGCACCTTCCTCACGCAGTTACCACTTGCAGACTTGTGCATGAAGCTGGTGCTGAGGTGTCCCAGGGTGAGGCCTGTGAGGTGCTGTGATGATCAATACCTGCAGGGATGTATCTCTCAGACATTTCTCTGGGGGAAAAAGGCCCACAGCTTATGTGTTTCTGAAACAGGAATCAAGTGTCCTAATAAAATCCCAGCCCTTGGAAATTAAGTGATAAATCTAACGCTGCTAGGTGTGGGTAGGGAATTTCCTGCAAGCTGCTGACTATAAACATGGCCATTGATATTATTCTGAGAGCATCTTGTTCATGATTTATTAGACCTGTGTGGGACAGGCAAGTGGAAGACATGTGGAATATGCCAGATGAAAATGCCCTTGAGCTGGTTCAACCCCTACTACCACCACAGTGACAATGATGGGAGCAGGGTAGCCCTTCCATGGGTTCGCTGGCCAGGATGGGATGTGAGGTCTATGGATGGGATCTGGGATTAAGGGAGGAGGTGAGTTGTGAGGACCTTGCTTCTGGGGACCTGAAGCAGCAGGGCTGTGGCAGCGTGCAGCTCTGTGCCCTGCGCTGCTGATGGGGGATGAGGGGTGGTAGGAAGGCATGTTGCTACAGTTCTGTTTTTACCACATCCAAAATTATCATTCCTATAAACAAGACAAGCAAGCAAACCTCAGGACAACCCAGGACTCGTCAGGGGGAAGCGGGAAAAGGCAGGTGCCGCCATGTAAAGGGGAGTGGGATTGTATTGGTGGTGGGCTCCTGTTGCTGGCACTGCAACTCTACCTGTCTTGCCTGGATGCTCTTGCAATCATCACACAATCATTGTTTCCCCCCATTCAGGTTGGAAGGGGAAGATGTGGGTGTAAAGGAGCCGGGGGTACCTGAGGTAGCAGCTCTACTGTGCTGATGTAGGAACTTCTCCTTAGCTCCAGGCAGTTATCCAGCAGCAATTATCTCCTGTGGGTGCCACCCAGAGTGAAGCTCTCCCTTGGTTTTGTTTCCCGGACATCTAATGACTTGCCTGAAGAAAGCTCTGCTGTAAATCCTGCATCACCCTGCCCTGTGCAGTAGTTTGAGGGTTTGTGCCTGGCTGACTTGCACTCAGTGGGTGCCAGCAAATGGGCTCTGCAGAGGACACTGAAGCAGCAAAGGGTCTGTCTGCCTGGACTTCTAGAACGCCTTGGTCTGGGGTTTGAAGCCTGGGCTGACATGTTGGCATAAATGATCTTCTCATTGAGCATCTCCACCTCGTCCAGGCTCTCGTGGCTGTACAGGGAGGGTCTAGCTCCACAGGGCTCAGTGCTGCATAAAGAAATGAACATTGTGCACCATCACTGCCCCAGTTGGGCTGAGGGTAGAGATCTGCCACCGAGATTTAGAGAGATCATCAGGTGTTATGTGGCTTTTAAGAGGGAATTAACCCAAGGACATAACATCAGGGCTCTGTAAGGGCTATCCATGCTTCAGGTGGCTGAGATGACCTCTGGAGTGATTCTGCCTTCTGAGGGGATTTCCCTGGTAGCTGGAGACCATCTCCTTTCAGTAGTTTTTTCTTGCTGTTAATTTATTTTAATAGAAAACAAACTTTGGGGATGTGGAAAGGAAAGGAGGACAAAATCTGCTCTCATAGTAAATCGGGTACCCTGTGAGGGTCACACACATGCTCAGAGCATGAAGTCATTCCTCCACACCACTGTCTGAACTCGTCTTTGGTAAGGAGGTAATTGACACATTTACTGGTCATGTATCTGTCTGCTCTGCTGGGAAACAGCTTGAACATCCTGAGTATCAAATCAGAGAGGCAAGTCCTTGAAATGAAGAATTCCAAGTACCAGGAGAGCAGGAATTGAGAAATAACCAGTTCCTTGACTGAGCATGGGAAACTCAGCCTTCTGTTTAGCTTCAACACAAGCTTTGCAGCCATGTAGGCAGGCAGATGGATGGATGAGATCTTCTAATACATATTGGCCAATAATGGTTTGGCATGTGTGTGTGCAGGATGATTGAGAGTAGCCTAAATGTGTTTGTTGGGCAATAGTTTGCTGTTATACAAACAACAATGATGTTGCACAACCAGGGAGGGGTAATTCTTCAGGTATCCCAGTGCCTTGACTGTGGGTCTGCTGAACTGAGAACCCCACTTGAGCAATGCTGTGGGAGCACAATGCAGGGCACGCAGTGCTCCTTAATGTCATGTCTTGATCTGGCATGGGACAAATCCTGCACTCTCTCTTTTGCCCTGTTGTTGCTGAGTGATGCACTGCTCGTTGAGGTGCCTGTCCCTCTGTCAGTCAGCCACCCCTTGTCCCTTTAGCATTGATCACAACCGGACAGGGGCATGAGGGGTTGTGGCTATTGCATAGAGGCACCATCAGCAGACATAGGACTGCTCTGAGATAAGCTTGGGGCCAGGTTTTTCATCCAGTTTTAAGTCTGGAGAACCTCATGCTTACAGCCCCAGGGTGCAAAGAGCCCAGACTGGCTGCAGCTGGGAACACACCCCATCCTGTTGATGCACTTTGACTCTCTGCTGGCTGCTGCTGGGTAGTCTAGCATCGTGAGATGTTCAGATGTGGATCAGCACGGGCTGATATTTAAACAGCCTGAGATTGCTGTTATTGTCCTCTTAATACTCCCTAAGGTGTTTATAGAGGAAGTTCTATGGTAGGCACTACTGTGCACGCTCTGCCAGTGCCAGTCCTTAGCACAGCTCACAGTAGAGCCAGTTTCAGCAACATACAGGGTTCTCAAATTAACAGAAAATTATGAGGCACAACATTGTGAGGCAATTGGAAAGGATTTCCCCTCTCCAAAAGCAGGTTGCTGTGTTAGTGGGAGAAATTATAAGGGGAATCCCAGGTACCAGTATAGGTTGATGACTGACCTGTTGGAGAGCAGTGTAGGAGAAAGGGACCTGGGGGTCCTAGTGGACAGCAGGATGACCATGAGCCAGCAATGTGCCCTTGTGGCCAAGAGGGCCAACAGCATCCTGGATCAGAATGGGGGTGGTTAGCAGATCAAGAGAGATTCTTTTCCCCCTCTACTCTGCCCTGATGAGACCACATCTGGAGTATTGTGTCCAGTTCTGGGCCCCTCAGTCCAAGAAGGACACAGAGCTGCTGGGAGGAGTCCAGCACAGAGCAGTGAAGATGATGGAGTGGAACCACCTCCCTTATGAGGAAAGGCTGAGGGAGCTGGGTCTCTTTAGCTTGGAGGAGACTGAGGGGTGACGTCATTAATATCTATAAATATATGAGGGGTGGGTGTCAGGAGGATGGAGCCAGGCTCTTCTCAGTGTCATCTAGTGGTAGGACAAAAGGCAATGGGTGCAAGCTGGAACAGAGGAGGTTCCATATAAATACCAGAAGGAACTTCTTCCCAGTGAGGGTAACAGAACACGGGAAGGGACTGCCAAGGGGGCTTGTGGAGTCTCCTTCTCTGGAGACATTTAAAACCTGTATTGATGTGTTCCTGTGTGACTTGGTCTAGGTGATCCTGCTGTGTCAGGGGGATTGGACTAGATGATCTTCTGAGGTCCCTTCCATTTCCTAATGTTCTATGGTTAGGAGTGAATGCCCTGTGAAAGTGTGTACCTGAAGTGCAGTGGAGTTGGTTTCTGTGCCTGTCTCTGGGGTACAAGTGAGCCCAGGGTACCCAAAGCTGTAACAAAGAACACTGAGCACCCTGGTGATTTAAAGTTTTCTCTCAGGACCCACGACAGACCGGCCTTTGCAGCCTCCTGTGGGAAGCTGGGACCTGTGAGGTGTCTCTGGCTGTGACTAAACCCTCAGGTGAGGGGAAGAGCCATCAGCCCTTCACTTGTTTTGACTGAACCCCTGAGGGCCCTGATTCAGAGTTGCTTTAAACCACCAAGTCCAAGAGGCTTAAGGTGGACAGAAGCTACTTACTGGGCTCTGGTCCCCTCCAGGGGTGTAGATGTGGTTTCTAGGGTAAGCCAGGTGCTTGAGGACTGTGCTGAGCGTGCACTCTGAACCTGGTTGTGAAGCCTGGGGTGCAGGACATCCATCAGCATAACCTGGTGTAAAGTAGGGACAGGACCTAGTTGCCCAAAACGTGTGTCCTGAGCCAAAGCTTGCAGAGCGTGCCAAGAGGTGCCAGGAGGTTTCCCATGGCAGCTGCCATGCCTGCCAGCCAGGCTGGGCTCTGAAAGCCTGGCCCAATGTGATCCAGCATCTCCAGCACAGTGTGTGTGGGCACGAGCCCCACAGCGCATGGCAGGGGAACACTTGCTTCTCAGTTGCAGAATTTGAAATTCTTCTGCTCTTTGTTTTCTGGCAGGACAACAGGAGAATATGTGGAGAGTCAGGAGCTCTGGTATCTGAGATTTATCTCCTTCCTCTAAATGCCTGAGATCATTAAGGACAGGGAAAAGAAAGGCTCTTATCTGACTGCCAGCAGCACTGAAAGGGCCCTCTATGTTACCTTGAGGTTTATAGTTTCCAAAGTGCTCCTGTCCAAAACTACCAGAGGACAGGATGGCTGATGGGAACAGGGCAAAGCCAACAGCATGGACACAGCTTGCTCTTGCTTGTACAGGGAGGGAGAAGCATTTGCATGGTAAGTAGAGCATGGGTTTTTATGGTGGATGTGTGACCACCAGATGGACAAACACCCTGTAAGCTCTTAATGTGGAGGTACTTGGCCAGAGTATGTTTCTGCTGTGGCTCTGTGCGTGTATGGACTGTGTAAGCAGCACGACGGTGGAGTGGCTGATGATGCTGTTACAGAATCAGCCTCTCTGAATACACTTTTATGTGTAGAGGGACATGGACCTGTGTGAGGCTTGGGAGATGGTAAACTGAAGGTGGAGGAAATTCTGTTCTCTGTCAGGGCTTTTGATGAGAGCTAATTCTGAATGGAGAGTTAACTCCAACATAGATGTTTGGGGGGTGTTGCCGTCAAAGCTGGTTGGGCATCTTGTGCTAACCTAGGGTAGGTGGTGCAAATGAAACCAGTGACCTAGAAAATACACCAGGTCTGCACATCTCTGTTTTTCTGTTTGCTAGGCAGCTGGCTTGCAGGGGCTCAAGGATCTGCAGTCACAGGAACTATGAGCGTGTGACCCCAGCAATAGAGAAGACAACCCCAATGTTGTGCATGTAGAGAAATGGATGGTTTTAGTTGCGTAGAATGAATACACAAGCACACACACATGTGTCAAAACATTCTGCTGCAGCAGACCTTTATGCAGAACGTATTTGTGTGGAAGTATGTCTTCAGTTAGTAAACACCAGCTTATGCTCTTCTCCATGTACATGCGCAGATGCCTTTTATGGCATGGTATGAACATGGCTAAAGGGGGAGTACTGCTGCTAATCGAGATGAGAAGAGATATGGGAGCACATAAAAGAGGGAGATTACACATTCTTGTAAAGCCTTCAAAGATGAATTCATGCACTGGTATACAAATATGTGGGGTGGGGGTGAAGAGATGTACCCAAACACATCAACAGGGAATTATACCTACTGAGAGATGAGTAGTCCCCCCCTCCCCTTGGAAATGCATTTAATACCTTTGTGATGATAATTAAAGCCCTGTTTGGATGTTACGTCTTGCGATTTGACTGTGGTCTTATAAATCTTTCAGCAGTTAGAAATCTACAGTGAACAAAGGTACTGCAAAGGTTTGGAATAGAAACAAAGTGAAGGAGCTGCCCAGGGCAGGGGGTACCCTGGGCTCTCTCCGGAAAGAGCAGTTGATAGGCAGAGGTCCCACGGGGCTTTCCAGCTCAGGAGAAACAAAGCCATCACCCATGGACCCTAGTTCCTCCCACTGAAGGGAGGGACCCATTTTATGTACCTCATCCCTTTGGCTGTCTCTTAGAGTCATCAAAGGGGGTTTTGGGGCTAAAAGTCTCTCTGAAGGGGCAGCCCCTTTCCAGTGGCACCACACTTTCCTAGGACAGCTTGAAGATCTCACATCTTCAAGAACGTGGGCTGGGAAAGCCACCTGTGAAGTAGGCAGTGCTGTCAGAAGCTGTAGGTGGAGGTGGGCAGAGTGGAACAGGCAGAAGTAGGGTGAAAGTGCTTCTTGCAGTGGAACTGGAAATGGAGCTGGTGAGGGATCTGTGTGTGACAGAAACGGAGCAAGATTAATTAAGTGAAATGTGCGGCACTGGAATGGAGAATAGAATCGGTGAATCTGGGACAGAGCCCAGAGGGAAGGGCCTGGAGGACCAGATGTAGGTAAAGGGGAGATGAAAAATGTAAGTCACAAGGATTTGGAGGATAAAGATCTAGGAGAGTGACCAAGTGTGACAGCCAGCTGGGACAGGAAGGCTTTTTGTCACCAAGGAGCATCCCTGCTGCAGGATGTGCATCTGGGTGGCTGGTAAGTGATGGACTGTGAGGAACAGTCTCTTCCCAACCACTGTGAGCCTCTGACCTGTGGGCAGAGATATCTGTGGACATGCACAAACCACATCTCTTCCCTACCCATCTACATGGCCCTGGCAAAGTGCTCTCAGACTTCCAGCAGATCAGTAGGCAAAACATTGAGGGTTTGGTCTGTTGTAGAGCTGTGGCTACAGTGTGATGGAGGCTGAGTGACCCCTGTAAGACCTGGATAGCATCTGGATTTCAAAGATGGGGCTAAAAGGTTCTTTACGGAAAACACAGCTGGGAGGCAGGCATGGGCTCAGGGGCAGGATGGGACTTGGGCAAGAAACTGGAGCAGTATGTGATGAGCTGGGAACATTGGTCACTGCATCATTGGTCTCCTCCCAAAGGGTAGAGAAGGGACATCTTGAGGGCAGTTGGCTTCACAAGAGTCATGGTGCCATTGGCATGCTACTCCCTGTGCAGACAACAGGAAGGTCTTATTAGTAGGCTTACAGCTGAAGAAAAAAGTGACTGGGACAATGTGCAGTGCAGAACAGTATAGAGCAATGTGGATGATGGCCAGGCTGCCCTGTCACCATGAGGGCAAGGAGATGGGTGAGGCACAGGTCGGGGATGGGACTGTTTCAGATGCACAATCTGCCTTTGGCCCAGCAGTATCTACACATCATGTGTGCCAAATCAGCCCTTGTCAGCCAGACCACTGGCTTGCCCCACATTCTTTGGGGTTTGTTTTGCTACTCAAGCACTGAGCTGGCATTTTCTTTTATGCTTTGGCCAGCTTGCCTGATGTCCGCTTAGTGTTTGGTGGCACTGATGGTAGGCACAGTGGTGGCAGCAGTCCTGAATACTCTCGCCAAGAAATTGAAGCTGAAGAATGTGGAGGCGTTGATGGGGCTATGGGGTGAAGGGACACCACAGACCATCTGCAGAAAGCATGGGGTTGTCTGTGCAGTTGACAGCGAACTCTGTGATTTGCCTGGTGGAGATGGTGATTTCTGGCTTCCTTTGTGAAATGAGATCATTCACTGGACTCCCACCAAGAAATCGGCACTCCCTCCCACAAACAGCTCAACCCTGCTGAGGGCATCTGTGCTGGTTATCACTGGAGATGACTCTCCAGCAATGCTGAGGGGCTGATTCTGCAGACAGTCAAAGCCTGGCTTCTTGTGGGTGGATGATAAAGTAAATACAAGAAGAACTTGGTCAATCAATGCCTCCCTGTGCTGGGATCGCCCTTGTCTTCACCAGAGTCAAGAGAAATGGCAGGTAGTAGAAGTGAGCAACAAGAGCAAAAATGGAAATGAGTAAAACCAGTGGGAGGGTTTGAATGTTTTTCGGTCACCTGTGTGATCATCTCACCACTTCCATAACAGCACATGGCTTAATTCGGAGTCCAGCAAGGAAGAAATGTTTTGTGTTGCCACTTCTGATCCCCTAAATGATCATCAAGAAATCCTCACATCTCTTTCAAGGCAACTTGGGATCAAACTCATAGCACTTGGCGAAGAGCTCTGAGCCCTGCAGCTGATCCTATTCCTGAGGTGCCCACATATAGACGGACTCAGGTGGGCAGCTGAGACTCTTCAATTTGTGCTCATGTTTTTCACCCTTGCTCCTTTCTGAAGAGGTCACAGGCAGGCTCCTGGTGGCCCCAAGAGATCAGTTGCCTGCTCCTTCCTAGTATTTGTGGCTGAGAGGGGAAGGAGAGACTGGTGGGGCTAAGAGAACCAAGGCTGATATCAGCCTGTGGATGAGCAGCAGGTTTGCCAAATAGGTGGGGAGCAAAGTCTCCTGTTTAGCTCTGGGGGAAGGTTGATTTCGCTCCAGAGAAGTAGGAATAGAGCTGGGGTGGCTACTGGCTGTGGCACATCTCCAGTGATTTAGATGATGAGATATGTGGAGGTTGCTCTGGCTCCCGGAAACGCCAGTAGAGAGAGGCAGAAAATACCTTCCAGCATTTCCTGGGAAGTCTTGTGGTATCTGGTATCTGGGAAATGGGCAGGAAAGATGGGTGGCCAACCCCACAGAGCCTGGGGCATTTGGAGAAGCTCTCCAGCCCTGTGCAAAGAGCAGTCTGGGGGCAGCAGCCTCCCCCAGCCCCATGCAGCTGCCTCAGAGGGATGGAAGGTGTTCAGGGTGAGAGTGTGCAGAAATGGGTATGGGGTTTGGTTGGCAGCAGGGTTTGAACATATGCTTTCCAGACAGAGGCACCCACAGAGTTGTGGCTTGGGTTAACAGAGTTCCTGTTCTCAGTGTGGCTGATGGGTAGCTGGGAAGAGTCACAACCACCTGGATTCAGCTTCTTTCTGGTGTAAGAGTAGGTGGGATGGAAAGATGCAAGGATGAGCTGAGCCCAGGAAGAAGCAGGAGAGGGAGCAGAACAAGGAAGGAGCAGAAGATGCTTGTCAGATAACCCAAGAAGCCCTCTTTGTGTATGTTCAACATGGCTCTGCTGTGCAGCTTCCAGTCTGTCTGCACTGAAAGGGAAGATCTCTGGAGACACAAAGAAGTAACTGCAGGGGTGCCGAGGCAAGCTCATTCACTCTCTTTGCAGATCTTTTGGCTCTCTTGTAGAAGGAACCTTTTCTTGCAGGGCTCTTGCCTCATCCCCACCTTGTTTCCCTCCGTCCCTGTGCCTGTCAGGTAGAGCCAATCCCTTGCTGCCCTCTTTCCTGTGTCCATTCAAGCCTCCCCAAATGGGGATTGAGAAGCCAGACCTCTCCCAGCTCTGCTAGCTCAGTGTTGGCCTTTCCCCAGCAATTGAACCGTTCCTCCTCTCCTGAATGGGACGTGCCCCAACACCTTTACCTTGAACCGAATTGCGTTCAAGAGCCCGGGTTTGCCCACACATGTTAAAGGTACTGCTGGAGGCAAAGAGCAGGGAAAACCAGGCAGAGCTCCAGCAGGAATGGGAAAAGGGGAGCCATCAGCAGAGCCCAGAGCTCAGTGCTTGTGTCCAGTAATGTCTGTGGAAGAGAGGTTGGCTGCTGGAGTGGCAATGTGTACCCCAGCTTCCCACCACAGCTCCTTTCTAGATGAGTTCCTCCTCATCTGACATTTGTTTTTTCAAGCCAAGATTGAGCATCCCTGGGGAGGTGAACTATCTGGAGGAGGGCTTGATCTGCCAGGGGTTCGTTGCCATGGCGTTGCAGCTCATGGTTGTGATTGGGGTCTGGAGATGGGTGGAGAAGGGATGGGCACAGCAGAGTAGGAGTTGGTGGGCTGAGCTCTACAGCACTGGGGGCTGCTTGGCACTTGCTGGCCTGCTCCTCCGCAGCACAGGCAGAGGTTTGCAGGTGTGAGCTGTATGCAGAGCACTTTCACCTGTTCTAGGCAGAGGCAGCCAAGGCATGGAGTTACATGGCCTTCTCCTCCCCTTTCCTTTTGCTCTTTGCATGTGGAGGGGGGGAGTATTGTCTTCATGTTCCTTCCAGTCTGTCCAGCGTGCCAGGAGCTCTGGGGGAAGTGAGCTTCCACGGCTGGTGGTTGAAGTTTGCCAAAACTGGCTCGAGAACATCTGTATGCACAGGCCCTGTGTTATGGTTAATGTGCAGGGGATACGGGCATCTGCCTCTGAGGAGGAGTGAACCAGAGCCCTCCAGATTTCCCCTCTGATTATTACAGCATGTTTCTTCCTGCCACAGGTAGTTCATCGGATGCCAGCTGCCAGGCTCAGGAGAAGGATGCAAACAAGACATGTTAAGTAAAATACTCCAGCATCCAACCTGGATGAGCAAGCCATAAAAGAAAAGGAAATTATTCCTGTAGAACAGGATAAAGGCTCACTCAGCAGACGGCACGTGGGCAGCACTCAGGATAGGGAACGGCTCTTTGAAGGGCGCAGACATCTGCACCAGAGCTAAAACCTGGAGCTGGCATCTGGGTAATGGGGGAATCATCTGATGGTAGATAAAGTAAGGATTTCATTAGGAACACGGTGGCCAAGAGGAAACAACAGGAATCTTGCAGGATGCATCCTGCTGCTCAAGCCCAAGCAGACAGAGCATGACTGCGGATGTGGTTAGTGCAGAAGAGCAGCTGGGTCAGACCAGAGGTCTGCCTTGCCTCAGCTCTGCACCCAAGAGCAGGTGCTTTGGGAAGTGGGAGCTTAGTGCACATGTGGTGATATTTGCCCCAAATATTAACCCAGATATCAGCCAGTGCTCAGCTCAGGCACTTCAGAGCCAAAGCAGCCCTTTGGGGGATGTTATTGTTGGGGAGAGAGAGCTTTTGGGTTTCCAGCAGACTCCTCATTTCACAGAAGGGGAAATGCTCTGCACTGCGTCTTCGTTCTAGGAGTCCTGTGTTACGGTTAATGTGCAGGGGATATGGGCATCTGCCTCTGAGGAGGAGTGAACCAGAGCCCTTCCACATTCCTCCTGGCTGTGAAATGCCCTATGAATGGCCTGGACAGCCCCAGCTACCTGGGGTTGTCCCTCTGGGCACAACTATGGTGCTGTGGCTTCCCTGGGCAGGATGCAGACTGCTGCCATCATGCTGCGGTCGGGCTTGGCTTTGCACATGGGGAATGTTGGCCCTATAGCAGACAGCAGCAAAGAGTCCAAAATCCAGGCAGTAAAGATGATCAGTGAGGTGTTTGGACAAGAAATAACAGGAGACGTTTATAGTCTTCCAGGTCCAAGTGAAGCGGTGATCAAAAGGCATATAAAAATAAGAAAAATGTAGGGAACGCACATAAAAATGTGTCCTGGGGCGAGTTGTTTCCCAAGAATCACTGAATCAGAATGGCTGTGATTCTTGGGAGCACAATACTGAGCCTGTAAAAAGTGGTTTGAACTGGGAGATGGCCATGGTTTCTGTGCTAGGCTATGGGACTGAAAGTAATGAAACTTCTCTGGGAAACTGGCTTCTCTTAGACTTCAGCATCACTGTGCTGCAGAGTACTTGGCCATATGTGTGTGTGTCCTCACTCTGTCTGTGTTGTTGCTGCTTGGATCAGTGTGATGTCTTTGTGGTTTTATGCTCCATCAAATCAAGTTACAACTGTCCAAGAGAGTGGATGGTACTGAGACAGTCAGCAACAGGGCCACGAAGAGGATTGAGGGCTGGAGCACCTCCCCTACAAGGACAGGCTGAGAGAGTTGGAGCTGTTTAGCCTGGAGGAAAGAAGACTTTTTCTGGTGAGACCTTATAGCAGCCTTTCAGTGCTTAAAGGGGTGTCCAGGGAAGTGGTGGAATCACCACCCCTGGGCAAATGAGTTAGTTATCCACTTGTTGACAAGTGAGTAGACATAGCACTTGAGGCTATGGTCTAGTGGTTAGGTTGATGTTGAGATGAAGGTTGAACTTGATCCTAGAGGTCCTTTCCAGCTATAATGGTTCTATGAAGATGAGGAGGGGCTCTTTGTTGGGGAGTGTAGTGATAGGATGAAGGGTAACATCTTCACACTGAAAGAGGGTAGATCTAGATTAGATATTAAGAGTAAATTGTTTACAATGAATGTGATGGGACCCTGTCCCAGGTTGCCCAAAGAGGTGGCAGAAGCCCCATCCCTGGGAACATTCCAGCTCAGGTTGGTTGGGGCTCTGAGCAACTTGATTTAGTTGGAGATGTCCCTGTTCACTGCAGGGGGGTTGGAGTAGATGAGCTTTAATGTCCCTTCCAACCCATGGGGGATCTATAAACCCCTCACCCTGGCGTAGCATCTCCCTTCGCTGTTCCCGCACAGCCCATCCTGTCTCTTGTCCTGCCGCTCCCCCCACCGGCCGCCCGCGCCGCTGCCGGTGCGATGGGATAAGTGGAGGCAGCATCTCTCATAACTAGGGGCGAGCACAGAGATTTCAGCCTCCCTCTTGCTCTCCTTCCCTGCTGCCCTCAGGGAGACGCGGCCCCTGACGGGTTTTCTCATGGTAGAGCTTGTTGCTGCCGAGTTTGTCCCTCTTTGAAATGTATTGGCTGGTTCAAACGTATCACAGAACCAACCCAGCCCAGCCCATGACCTGACATCACCACACTGGCCAGACCATGGCACTAACTGCTGCATCCAGTCTGTCTTCAAACACCTCTAGGGATGAGGACTCCACTACTACCGTAGGTAGTCCAGTCCAGGGTCTGATCACCCTTTCTGTGAGGAAGGGCTTCCTAACATCCAACCTCACCCACTCCTGGCAGCTTCTGCCCTGCCCTCTCATCCTGTCGCTAGTTGCCTGGGAGAAGAGCCAGACCCCCACCTGACTACAACTTCCCTTCAGGTAGTTGCAGAGAGGGAGAAGGTCCCCCCTGGGCCTCCTCCAGGCTAAACACCCCTAAGCTCCCTCAGCCTCTCCTCATCAGACTTTCCCTTGAATCCCTTCCCCAGCCTCTTTGCTCTTGTGGACCCACTCCAGCCCCCAATCTCTTTCTTGAAGTGAGGGGTCCAGAACTGCCCCCAGTACTTGAGGTGAGGCCTCGACAGTGCCCAGTGCAAGGGGGAGAATTACCCCCCTGTCGACTAGTTTAAATCAAAAGAAGCCTCTGCAGTGGACATGGGTGATTGAGGAGCTGCTCAATAAGGTGGAGCAGGGTAAAGGGATGGAAGTGGTCCTGGCACTGTCCCCACCAAGCACCACTGGTCTCAGCCTGTGCCAGACCAGAGATTTCCCCCCTTCAGCAGCAGGTCTGGGTGCACTTGAACTGCTGTGAGAGATTCAAAACTGCTGGGAACAGGAACCAGCCTTCACATATGCTTCAGGTTTTAACTCTGGCTCTCCAGTAGCACCAATAGCTGGAGCACAAAGATCTCTGGATGCAGAGATGTTGAGCCTTGGAGTCCAGGTTCTCCTAGGTGTGTGACTGGTGTAGTCACAGTGAACCTTTTTGCATCACCTGCATCTTGAATATCATGGCTTAAACCTTGATGCAGCATTTATGCCACAGTTAGCTTCTTTCATAAAAGTAAGGGTCAGAAACAGAGAAGCACTAATGTCTTCACAATTCTTTGCCTTTCCCTTCCTGTCTCTGTTGAACACAGGACAATGCTCAGGGCACTACTCTGTGCTGCTTCCTTGAGGAGCTACAGGTCCCAGATGACTGGAGGCTTGCCAGCGTGATGCCCATCCACAAGAAAGGCTGGAAGGAGGATCTGGGGAACTCTAGGCCTGTTAGCTTGACCTCAATGCCTCGCCAGGTTATGGAGTAAATCATCCTGAGTGCCATCAAGCAGCATGTACAAGGCAACCAGGGGATCAGGCACAGCCAGCATGGGTTTAGGAAAGGAAGAACCTGCCTAACCAATCTGATCTCATTCTACAATTGGGTGACCCGACAAGTGGGTGAGGGGAAGGCTCTGTGTGTGGTTTGCCTAGACTTCAGCAAAGCCTTTGACACAGTCTCCCACAGCATCCTCCTAGAAAAGCTGGCAGCCCACGGCTTGGATGGGTGCACCCTCTGCTGGGTTAAAAACTGCCTGGATGGCTGGGCATCGAGAGTGGTTGTGAATGGTGCTGTATCCAGTTGGTGTCCAGTGACCAGTGGTGTCCCCCAAGGATCAGTACGGGGTGCAGTCCTGTTTAACACATAGGCTGGACTTGGTGATCTTAGAGGTCTTTTCCAGCCGCAGTAATTCTGTGCAATCAGCCACCTCTGCCTGCAGATGGACTGTAGCACTCGGATCAGATTGTGCTTGTCTTGGGCTGGTTTTGGATCCAGATCTCTCCCTTATTTTTCTGTTTTCTTTTCAAGTTTGCAGACTGTGTCCTCACTCAGCACTAACCACAGGGAGAATTTCCACTTGGAAAGTACAGCTGAGTTTCTTTACTGCTGTGCCGACACTGAAGGGCTTGATTTCAGCTCTTAACAGGGAAAGGGCTGTTCTGTTCCTCTCTCACTGACCAGCTAGGTCTGAAAGCTTAAAAAGGACAGCTTATTCCTCAAGTCCTGATGTAACCTCTAGTATGGCATTTGCCCCAAGGCAGTGAAATTCCAGCAACTACAGGCTGTGACCTTTGAAGGGTTAAGGGAGTCCCAGCTGCAGCCTCCTGAGCCTGCTTTGATGCTCAGTTAAAGCCAGGACAGCTGCACTTGCAATAGCCTGGATTGAGTCCTTTGGGCTCTGCCAGACACAGGGGATACCTCTCCTGGGATCTCACATAGCCTTGGACATGGATCTCTTCCCCTTAGTGAGTCCTGGTAAGCAGCTTTCCTGGTGGAATCTGCTGCCTTTCCTGGGCTTGCTGTGATTTAGAGCTGATTCCTGCTCTACAGGGGAAGGCAAAGAGGAGAGCTGGAAAACCTGCCCTTGCAGGAAGTGAAGCTGCGTGTCGTGCTGCTGGGAAAGGCTGGAGCTGGAATGAATGTGGCTGCATCTTGGTGGAGGAGTGTGAGCAGGAGGTTCTGGCTGAGAGGGAACGACTGGAAAGCAGGTTTGCAAAGGGCAGACCGTCTTCCCCCATGCCCAAACATCAGCTCTCCTGGTCTGGAGGTTGATCAGCAGCTGGATGGGTCATGGTAGACATGGTGGAGGTCACAGTTCAGCAGATGGAGGTTATGAGCTGTGGTGTCCCTTGCAGTGTCAGGCTTGCTAAGTCACAGTGGCAGCCCCTGACATGGGGAGACGTTTGCTGCATCTCCATCAAGAAACAGCATGGTGGGGTGGAATGAGTCCTGGGGTTCAAGGCAGGAGGTTCCCTCAGGGCACCAGCTTATCCACTGAATTCAAACAGCTTGGCAAAGCACTTGCAGAGTGGCCACCTCTGGTGGGACCAGCACAGGGCTCTGCAGCCAGGAGTGACTCTGTGCAGGGTCCAAGCTCCATCTGGAGCACAGCTCATCTGGCAGTCAGCCCTGGGACCTCACAACTTAAGCAGAACTCTTGTGACACAGATATTTTTAGCCTCTGCAAATGGAGGTGTTTATTTTTCAGCTGTTGGGGCTTTTTTGCCTTTCCCAGGGATTTTATTGCTCATGAGAGCAAGGACCTTAGTGTCCAAGCTGGCTGCTGCAGTGGCCCTGTCTGCCTCCATCACTCCAGATCCATCTGCCCATGCATCACCCATCTGATCGCCCCCAATGGGCCCTTCAAGGTGAAGTGATGAGCTGTGACTGGAAGCACCTTGGGCTTGCCTTGGCTCAGCCCCTTCCCTGGGGCTGGGGTCCCTGAGTGACACCCTGAACACATGTGCAGGGCTGCCGACAGGTGTACAGTCCACCTCCTGGGGACGGGATGGAACAGAGGAACGTTGCAAGCTCATTTACTGTTGGTGTTTCAAATCAGTATTTTTATTAGACTCATCAGGTTGCTCACACTGTGGCAGAGGTTTAATAAAATAAGGCACGGGGAACATTCGGACGTAAAACAAAAGTTCTCAGCCTGTGAGATTCAATCATCCCTTCGCTCTTATCAGGACCCTTTTTATAAAGCACAATCTAAATATCTTCTCCCTTCCCTCCCACTCATCCCTTAAACCCCAAAAGAGGAAACAGGAAAAACATATCACAGCCTTTCCCCTGAGCGTGTGGCCAGCTCTTTGTGAGCAGAAACATCCCTTCTGAGCCTGGCACAGCTTCCCTGGGAGAGCAGGGCTGGAATTTAAGCACAACCAAGGCAGAGGTGGTGAATGCTCAAGGGCACCTTGATCTGGGGAGATCCCAGAGCTTTATCTCAGCAGAATGGCAACAGCGAGGTCAGCCAGGGGTACCCTGGGGGAACAGGCAGCCCGTCTCCCTTTGCAGCACAGAAAACACAACAGAAGGGTCACTGAGCAATGGTGAAGCATGTAGCACTTTCAAACCTTTATTTTTCGAGGGGGTTGTACAGGAGGGGATGTGTCTCACTTCGTTTATCGTAGGTTTTGTGCGCTTTCCCATTTGTTCGTTTGAGTAGCCCTTTTTATTTTGTCCCCAACTATTTTTAAAATTCAAGCCCTGGGAATTTAAAAACAAAAACCCAAAAAGGAAAACGAAACCCTGCCAGTCTGTGTCCTTCTCACCCCACTCCATCCCTCCTACCACGTCCACAACATCACCCAGCTGCTCTGCTCGAGAAGCTCAATCCTCCTACACCCTCCGGCTCTGCTGTCCCTTGCTGGGGGTCTCTAACAGGGGGCAATGAGTCAGCTGGGAGGTCTCTGTGTCTGTGTTGATCTGTCCAAGAATGTGGCGTTAGTAAGAAGTTAAGAGAAGTCCATCCGAGAGTGGATACTGAGAGCAGATAGTTAGGACAGGAACAGGGTAACACCCAATGGTAAAGCCACATTGGAGAGAGAAAGGAGCTGGTATAGGGTGTGGAAACAATCTAGTGGTAATAGATTTGGCTATGAACGAGGACTGTTACTTCTCTTAGCACCAATACTACGTTATGTTTAGATCTATATTAGCACCTTGTTCCTGGGGAAAAACAAAACAAAAGCAGTTTAAAAACCAAAGGAAGTAGGAAGGGTAAAATGAGACAAAGTTGGCAGCAGAGAAGGAAGCCAGGGGTTTAGATCACAAGGTCCTTGTCTATGTCCTCTGTGGAAGGAAAAGAGAGAGATGAGGTTAGGAGGTGGATGCTGCCTGGATCCCACTGTTCCCTAGATCCCCTCTCCCTGCTTTTCCCTCCCCAGGACTGGCTGTAAGTGTTGCTTCATCCATCCCAAGCAGGGCCTTGAGGTGCCTTTCAGTGTCTCCACCACCCCATTCCTTCCCTACTCAGTACTTACTCTCCTTAATGCCAAAGCAGCTGGCCCACTCCTCCAGGGCGATGTACTTGTCATTGTCCAGGTCACAAGCCTCGAAGAAGCGAGTGGTGCAGTGCTCCATGGGGATGAGGGGGGCACGGAGAGGGGCCAGCTCAGTGTGGGACAGGTACCTGCCGAGGTGACAGCATGATCAGTGTTCTGCCCACCAGTGCCACCCACCCTCCCACAGAAGGGGAGATGCTCTTTTGGGTGTGGGACTAGCACAGGACAAGATGCTGGTCCCAGCCCTCCCTCTGGTTTGACTGCTGTCCCAGTGCCCTCCAGTATCCACCACTGAGTGTCATGAAGGTCAGGGACTCAGGTCTGCTTTTGCATCTGGCTATACTAGTCATGAAATAGCCAGCAGCTGGGGATCTCTACCAGCAGCCCTAACCCCATGGGTGGGAGTGTCTGTGTGTGTGATCACTCTTGCACCCATCTCCTGCTCACAGCTAAGCCAGCAGCTGCTCTTTCAGCTGCTGAAGTTATCCCGGGGCCTTTGGACTAAGATATTTTAGGGAGCTATCCAAGGGCGGTAAATCTGAGAAGACAGAAACTTCACACCCAAGGGTGATGGGAGCAGCTGGGGCTGGGGGAGGCCCCTCATTCTGCAGAAGAGCTGTTTGGGGAAGGCAAAATTGCCCCTATCCCAATGTGGTTTGCCGCAGCATCTGCCAGGTGTGTGCAGGGCTTGTCCCTCCACGGGGATTTTTGCCTGTTCTTCTGCCACCAGCCACCGATTTGTGTCATATCTCCAGCCTTGGTAACTTCTACCATGATATCACCCTGGTCCTGGGGCAGGAAAGGGTCCTGGTGGAGCCCCTGTCCTGCTCTGCCAACACTCACCCATCAATGGGATGCTGGTCCAGCTGCCCAAACTGCCAGTGCACAGGGAAGATGTACATGTTGTAGTTCTTCTCAAAGTCACGGGCCAGCAGCTCCACGGTGTGGTCACCAGCTTCCAGACGCTTCTCATTCTCATGGATCTTCTTCACCTGTTGTAGGAAAGGCCAGTGAGACCTTGTCAGCAGGGGAATGGGGTGCAAGAAGACACCCCAGATGGAACTTTTTATATAGTTAGCTTATTTATATAGTTAGTTTATATAGTTAGTTTATTCTGGATGAGCTCTGTTGGTGTGGTGAGCTCCCAGGCTCCCTTCCCATCCCCTCACCTTGAGCTTCTGCTTCTCAGTCAGCAGGTTGTTGTCCTCATCGCGCTCGTACAGGGTGATCAGCACATTCTTGAGCCAGTCCCGCATGCGCAGGGGGAACTCAGTCAGCTCTGTGTCCAGGCAGGCAGGAATGACTGGAAGCCATACATGGTGGTCAGTGCAGCATCTGGATGTGCAGCCCCAGTGCCCTTCCACCTCAGCCCTGAGCCTGCCCAGACCTCTGCTTTCCCTCAGCCCATGATCAAGCATGCTGTGCTTGGGTTAGGGATCCCTTGCTCAAGGGAATGGTTCCACTTACATTTGCAAGGCCCAATGTAGTCCAGGTGCAGCTTGTGTCCCTTCTTGGTTCCCTCCAAGGTGCACTTGGTGGCAAAGAAGTGGCAGGAGGAGTCGTAGGTCTTGTTGTCAGTGCCACAGACCTGCGCAGGAAGGGGAGATGCTGGGTGAGAGGCAGCAAAGCCCAGCCTTGCTGGGGAGTCAGCAGGGACAGCTTCCAATGTGATATCTAACTTATTTCCTGGGTGGACAGTCCTTGGTCACCACTGGCCGATGCCAGATGGGAACCTGCCACCCTGACTCTGGCTGTCTCTCCCACTATCTCCTGCAAGGTCCTGTGTGAGGTCCTTCCCCACTCTGGTCTATCAAGCAGCTCTGCCCTTACCTTCTCGAAGACACCAGCGGTGGCTGGGCAGCTGGAGGGGTCCTGGCACACACACATGGGCGAGTTGTTGTCGTCCACCTCACACACCTTGCCGTGCTTGCAGTGATGGTTCTGGCAGGGGTCTGGGAGAGGACCGGCAGCAAAGTCAGAGCCTCCTCCACCCTCACAAGCTGCCTGGGGCATCTCAGCACATAAAAAAGACTTCCCCAGAACAGCCCTGAGCATGTCACCTTGCTCTAGGAAGATGTGAGGTTTTCTAGAAGTCCACAGTAGCCCTTGGGCTCTTTCTGTAGCCACACAATGCAAAGGCTTTTCTATTGCACAAAAGGGGTTACAGAGGATCCAGTGCTGGAAAGAGGCTGTGCACCCCTATTTTCTGCTTTTCAGTTTCCATCTAGGTTGGTGTCCTTGTGCTGTAGCCCTTCCCAAAGAAGTCCCTCACTGTTTGGTGTGGCTTCAGTTCCCCAACCCAGGGAAGGGATAATGTCTCTGCCTGCTGGAGGGCAAGAGAAAAACAACTTACTCTCTGCAACAATCTCCTCTACATCCTCTGCAGGTTCCTCAAACTCGCCCACCTCCACCTGGACAGGGTTAGCCCCCACAGGCTCCTGCAAAAGAGGTTGGTCAGTGTTCCTGGAGGGGTGAGCACACTGCTTGGCCCCAGCTACCCCACTGCTCCCCTGTGCTTTGGGGATGTCTTCCCAGGGCAGTGGGTGCTGCAAGGGGCGGGTGATGAGGAGGAGCTGTCACTTACCTCTGTGGTGGGATCTTCGATGACCTCTGTCTCATCTGGCAGAGCCTCCTGCTGTGGGGGAAAAGGACCATGAGCTGGGGTCTGTGGGGAAGATGGTCACAAGGGGGATGACCTGCTGGGACAGATGGTAGGGCCACCCTTGGGTTTCCTCCCAGTGCCCCCATTTCTTAAAAAGAAAAACCCCATCAGATACACTGGATGGACAACCCCACCAGCAGTGAAGCTCCATTCTCCTCCTGACTTACCGGAGCTGCCAGGGCTTTGCCTGCCAGGCAGAGAAGGAAGAAAATCCAGGCCCTCATCTTTCAGCAAACCCTGAATAAAAGAGAGGAGAAAGAGGGGTGAGGAAGGAGCTCACTACGGGCTCAGGGCTGAGCTCACTGCTGGCACTCAGACACTTCCAAAAGTCCTTATCTTTGTCTCCTGCCTCGTCTGTCTGATGTTACAGACCCACGTGCTGTCTTTTCTAGCCCAAAGCAGGTATCTAAGGCAAATTCTTTTGGTTTTGTAACACAGAATGGCAGAGGTTTAGATTTCCGTGGCTTTCCTTGACACCTTTAGAGAAATTAGAGTCAAAATGGCAATTCCCCTTTGCATTCACAGGAGCTTTTTGGCCCAAAGAAATTCTTTTTCGTGTTAAAAGTCCCTGATAAGAGCTCATGTAGAAGCAGTGAAACTCTCTACCACTTGGTCAATCAGAGGCAAAATGAAAGTAGAGGAAGTAAAGAGATAACAGTTGGCGACATGGTGCCCTTGAGAATGAAGTCCTTTAGAAAACCCCTTCCCACATGGACACAGACAGCCTCTGTTAGGGCTAGGGTGAGGATTACAGGTATCAGGGACCAGTCTTGGGGTCAAGAGAGACCCAGACTGGAGTCTCCACTGTAGTTTTTCCTTTTCCTGCTCAGGTGTGAGGGTCCACAAATTGGGTTTGAAGGATCTGAGAAGCTTTGGGGTTGTGCCCTGTCAGGAGATGAGCTCCAGGAGGATGAGCCCTTTGCACCTTCATGATTTGGGCTCTTGCAGGAACTTGGTAGGACAAGAGAACCAGGCAGCCCAACTAACACTGACTGCTGTATGTGCCAGGAGAGTGCAGCTGGTGAAATTGCTCTGCCCTTGTCCCCCCCGCCAGTTCCTGTTTGGCAGGATTGAGCCCCTCTATGTAAGGGCAGAGAGGAGCTCAGCTGGCAGTTTAATATGCTGGTGGCACTTTAATATGCTGGTGGCATCCCATTCTTGACAGCGAGGGCTGCCTGCTCCCTTCCGCCTGCCGGGAGAGCAAAACACCCCTGGTTTGTCTCCTGCCAGTGAGGGGACTTGTCCCCATGCCAAGGCTTCCGCTGCCCCCCTTCCGTTCACCCTCCTTGGCTCCACCTGTGTGGCTGGGGCATCACAGCCCAGCAACAAACTGGGTGTGTGGATGGCTTTGTTGGTACAGAAAGCATTGGACAAGGTGTGTTCCAATGGATGGATAGATGGATGGGTAACTAATTTGCCAGTCCATCTGAAAGGATTGATCCCATCACAGCAGCTCTCTGAGTGTAGAACCTTGCCAATGCCATGCTGCCAGGGCACCAGCTAGCCTAGGCTCTGATGCTGATTTTAGCAGGGTTTGGGCACACAGAGGCTGAAATTCTCCTTCCAGTCTCAGCCCAGGTGCTGGGTGTCGGGGCATGGAGGGCAGTTCCCAGGAATATTGGAAGGCTAGGAGCATGGGGTGCTGGGGATGGCTGCCATGGAGGGATGGAGGACCTGTGAGAAGAGGATCTGTGAGTGGGATGGATGAGCTGTTTTGCTCTGTGAGGCTTCAGCTGAGTAGCTCCCTGTCCCCCTCAGTACATGCTGTCCCTTCCCCTCGCCTTTGTTTGCTCTGGAGGCTGCTGAGAGCTCTCATGACGTTTGCCAGGAGACATCCTTGGTTCTTCACTTCTGGAGGGGTGGTTTGGGGGAAGGGGGGGGAAGGTGGAAAAGTACTGGTAAATTTGGCCATCTCCTCCCTTGCTGCCATTCCCTGGCTTGTAAAGGCTTCTTCTGGGCTTCTCCAAAGGGGTTTGTTAGCTTTGGAAGCGGCTCTGAGATTCAGCGATGCTCGTTGGGCAGAGCAGTCCCCAGCCTGGAGGAGAGGGCAGTGCATGTACATGTGGATGACTGCATTAAGAACTCAGCCCCAGACCAAGACCATCTTAGATCATTTCCCTAGGCCCCAAAAAAGCCCTGAATTTTAAAGTCTGGGCATGCAACAATCTGGGGTCAGAGAATTCCATTCTTGCTAGGAGCCAGCAGACAGTCAGAGCTGCCAGTGTTGTGTTTGGAGGAGGAAGGAGCACCAAAGACTCTGAGCAAACAAGCTGTGTAGAGCTGTCTCACACTGGACATAGGAAAACAAGTTTATTTGAAAAAACAACATCCTCCTGGAGGCACAGCCTGTGCACAGAGGACATTGCAGCATCTGTTTTGCAAAGCCATGGTGGCCCAAAGTCCAGAAATAACGGCTCAGGAGCCCTGCACACAGCGCTGCTCCAGCAGAAAAGCCTGGCCTGTCTCCCTCCTTGTGGACCTGCCATAGGTCTGCAAGAAGATGCTCAGAGGAGCTTTGGGGGATCCCAGTGAAGGGGTCTGCACTGGGTATGGCTGGCACTGCTCTTAAGAGCTCTGGGGAGGGCAGAGTGAGGGGCAGAGCAATAGGGTGAAGCAGGATGTTGTTTTGGATAGAGAACAGAGCTGGGAGAAACGTCTTGTAATGCAGGGTCTTACATCCTTCTGTATCCTAAAGGAGTCAACAGTAGTCAGCACTTTGCAAGACATTGGAAACCAACACGTCATGGGCACAGATAAAGCTGCTGAATACAAAGTAAGAAAAAGCCTCCACAGTGCCTGAGGACACCCATCCTCAGGTACCCTCCTGACTGCTGCTTATAGAAGACAACCATGGGCAGCACTTACATGCTGAGTGGGGACTTCATCTCCCAGTTGCTGTGTAAACAAGGTCTTGTGGCTCCCATTAACCCCTCTCAGTGGTTCACCTTTCTAGCATGGCCCAGGCTATCCCTCAACTCTGTCTGCTTATTGCATTTTGCAGACCTGTCCCTAACAAGAGAGCCATGGGGTGTAGACAGTTCTGAGACTGACCATCAGCACCTTCATAAACACAAAGTTGGCTACTCAGAAAAACTTGGTACCAACTTCCCTCCAATCCTGTAGCACCCTCCTGAGTTTCTTCTGATGGGGAAAATACCTCTTGGTGATGTCTGGAGGAGAGTCTGTGTCACTGGGTTCTCTTGGTCCCTCCAGCCCAGCCTGGGGAGCTTTGTGGGCTGGGAGAGGACAGGGGTAGGTAGGTGCAGCTGCTGGAAGAGGCTCTGTGGATGATGGGTGGTGGAGCCTGGTCCATGTGGCGCTGGTCCTGGCCAGGGTTGCATAAGCCCTTAGGGGTGCCACGTTAGCGTGGGGAGGAGTCTCTGCTTGGCCTCTTTGACAGCTCCTCCCTGAGGCCACTGGGATAACCCCGGCTGCCTCCAGCCAAACTCAGGCTACAGGTCTCGCTGCCTCATCCCATGGCCAGCAGTGAAGAGCAGCAGTGAGCAATCATTGGGCAAAACCTCCCCATGTTGAGGCTCTCTGCGTGAAGCCCAGCCTGGCCATGCACCCACCCTCCATTTACTCCTTCTCTTCCAATGCTGTGCAGGGTCTGACATGTCCCAGCACCTCAGACTGAAGAATGTAAAGGCAGGACCAGCCAAGAAAGACCTTCTGCCTACAACCCCCCCCAACATGAGCCATAGTTTTCAAGGTGCAGATGGGTGCCCAGGTGTGGCCACCACAGAAACACAGCTTGAGGGCCGTGTCCTTGCTGCCTGGCCCTGACATCCCTGCACAAGCAAGACCACCTGAGCTTTACTCAGACATTCACGGTCTGAAGTTTGAAGTCAGGGTTGTTTGCATGAGTCCCCATGGAGCTCCCTGCTGAACTGGTAGGTCCTGGCATGTCTGGGCAGTGCTGCCAGGGGTGTCAGCTCACCCAGCTGCGTCCTCATGCTGGGGCAGGAACAGAGGACAGGGTAGAAGCCAGCCTGGCTCCTGCTACCTGGGCAGTCCCTTCACACCAACCGTGCAGGCTCAGAAAGCCAGTCTGGGCTTAAATGGAAATGAAATTCCCTGTAGTTCATGCACACACTTCCACACTCCAAGTCAAACACTGGAAAAAAATCTACCTACCACATGTGCCCATCCGGAGCCACTACAGACACATCTACACCACAAAGCTGCATTGACCCCACTCCCCATGTAGGGAACTGAGCCCCACCAATTGCACTAATAAACACTCCAGATGTTACAGGGCTTATTGATAGATGGGCAGGAGCCAGTGCACCGCTGTAGTCGTGTGCTGGCTTGAAGCCCTCAGAGTCTATCGAGGTTGCAAACTGCACCCATAGTGGGGAACCACTAAATTAGTACCAATTTAATGCCTGGATCTGACCTGGGCTGCACGCAGCAGTTCACCCATGAGCCGTTGGCAGACCTGGGTTGGCAGCCCACAGAGCATTTTGCTGATGTGTCTGAGCTTTGGCTTTTGTTTGGACTGGACATGGGGCAGTGACGAAAGCAGCCCAGAATATTGTGTGCCGGGGCAAATGGTCCCTCTGGCTCCCGAGGGATGTGGCAAGCTGATTCCACACAGCAACACAAAGGAGCGAGAGACACAACTGGCTGCTAAATATTCTGCAAAAATGCAAACCATCTTCCAAACATTCCCTGGACAGGCTGTGCCACAGCAACGATAACAGCCCTGACACCCCTCCGACCAGAGGACCCAGAAAGGGTTTCCATGGGAGCCGACATTCCTCTGGGGCTGAGTCATGGAAGACCAGAGAGTTGTGGAAGGAGGGGCTTGAAAAAAAGTTTGAAAAGTTTATTTCTCCTCTTCCCCCTCCCAACACCACCCGCATCCCTGCTCCTGCCTATGTGGCAGACAATAGCTTGGCTGTGACTGCTGCGCAGAACCCAACAGCCTTTTATTCCCACTTAGAACTTGCCCGATCGACCCTGACAAACAGCTGCAATTTACTTTTGTCCTTTCGCAGGGTTGCTGAGGTTTTGGGCTGTTTTGAGTCGGTGGTAACTGAGGGCTTGGAGTACTGGTGAACTTTCCAGTGCCCCCAGTTTCACTCCAGCTTTGTTGTCTTTTGGTTTGAGTGGGAATTCGCCACCCGCCCGTTAAGTTTCCTTATCTTGGCTGGATGTGACAGCGCGGAGCTCTTAGAGAAGGGACACAAAGAGCAGTTTGGCTGCTACACACGTCACTGGGACCAGGACGGGCAGGACAGTGGCTGCCTTTAAAGGCAACAAGCCCTGAGCTCTTCTGCGGGGACCTAAAATTGTGTCTGACTGAACCCAAACTCTTAAAACTTAAAATAACCCCACAAAAAAGAGCTTTGTTCCGCCTCTCCCGCAGCCTCCGTCTCTCTCCAACAGTCAATCAGCTGGAAGCAAACCAGACAGCAGGACCTGAAAGGGTTTCAGGGTCTGCCTGGAACAAAAAGCCAAGTGTCTCTGGTTTTTTTTATAAGAGAAATAAGAGCGGCCGGGCTGAAAAAGCAAAACTGCAGAGGTGAAGTCGGCAGCTCTTTTGTTCCTGCTCTAGATGCTCTGGTGAGTAAAACATCACCTGCCAACACAAGTCAGGCTGGGGGGTTCGGGATGGGTTTGTAACTGGATCTGATTTGCGCTGCAGGTTGGTTTGATGTGCTCAGATGTCGGTAGCTCACAAAGAAAACACTCTACAGCTAAAAGAACCCAAAGGGGAGAAAGAGAGGAGAGAGAAAAAATGACGGCAGGTTAAAGCTTTGCACTGAGATGCCATCAAAGTGTTAATTAAGGCTGATGTTCTGACAGTGAAATAGAGCCACAGATTTTGTTTAGGAGCAGAGAAGCTGCAAAGAGGAGAAAGAGAGGTCAGGAGGTGTCTCTAAGTGGGGTGAGGAGCATCCAGGGACCCCCGCGAAGGGAGAAATAGGATAGCAAAGGCGAACGCGAATCTCTCGGGCCATACCTCGCAGTCCTGGCAGCAGGGCTGAGGAAACTTCAGGCTCTTGGACGGGCTGGGGGAATCTGCAGGTTTTAGAAGGAGGCAAGAGGAAGCCAAGGGGTGGGCTGGGTTTCCCACTGCCTCTCCTCCTCCTCCTTCTCTTTGCTATCTTTCCAAATCGGTCTCTTCCTCTCCCTCTCTCCCTAGTGGGCAGTCCCACAGGCTGAGGCACAGCCTGGGTCCAAAGGATAGACCAGAGAAATCAAGTGGGGCTGGAGATCAAGGGGGTCTCTCACAGGGACAGGCCAGCCCCCAGCACAACCTTCTCAGCAGAGTCACTGCCACAGCAGCTGCCTGCACTGCTGCAGCGAGTTTGCCAGTTCTCTGGCTCTCTCAGGCTAACAATGCAGGGGGACGAGGGAGGAATCACCTCTCTGCAACTTCTACCACCCTTGCATATTGTGATTAAAATGATAAATGCTGTTATTTCACAGCAGGATGGTCCAGGCCCTGGTGGTCCCTGTGCTCAACGGGATGCAGAGGAAGGCAGGAGAGTTCTTGCTCTTCCATATTCTCTCCTAGCTTCCATCTGGGACTGCCTTGTGGGGAAGAAGAGGAAAGAATGATACAAAGAACATGAAAAATTATGAGATGTCTGAAATATGCTCCAAACAGGCAGAGAAATTCTGGACTGGGAGATGTGATCCTCAGCAGATTGGTCTCTCAGTTGTGGTCATAATCCAGCAGATCTGGACTGACCGGGCAGAACCTGCAGTAGAAATCACCCATCAGCTGAATCTGATGGTCTCTTCAGACATTGCTAAGTATTTTGACCCCACAGCTCATCACTCTGCTGGAGCAGTTCCCCAGCTAGAGACAGCCAGACAGCAAAACCTGTTGGAGTTGACTTTTTCCATCTTTTTTGGAGTGGGCTTTTCCCATCTTTTTTGGAGTGGGCTTTTCCCATCTGTTTCTCTCTATGCTCAGGGTGAAAACCCAGCTTGTCTCCCCTTGCCTCTCACTGCACTGCAAAGTAAAACCAGCAGCCAAAGACAGAGGCTGTCAAATTACTGGAATTTGAATGTCCCTGAAGTGTCTCCATCACACAGGGCTCTGCTGAACACTGCAGATAGTCCAGCTCTTTGCAGCTTGTGATCCACTTATGGCACCAACCCTCACGCAGTCCAGGGTGATGCAAGGTTGCTCTCCAGGCATTACTGGAAAGGTGGTGGCTGATGTAGTCATCAGGACTGAGGACAAGTCATCTAGACACCAGAAGCCTGATTGTAGATGATGGGTGAAGGACACCCAGCACCATAACACAGTACAACAAGTGTGTTTTGTCTGCCTGGAGTTTGGGTTTGTACCTCATGATTACACTCTGTCTCTGAGAGGGGTGAGACACCAATCTGGGTGCTTCCCGCTGGTGTTGCTGAGGATTTAGATGTCAGTATAGGAACTGGCAGGTCCTGGTGGGCTGTGCTGGCTCCTTGCTCTGTAGGATGCCTGTTGCTTCATGATTTGACAGTCTTTATCAGCTCCCTCCTTGCTGGCCTCGTGGCTCTTCTGCTGCATGTGAAAGAAACAGATGGAAGGTTAAACATCCTTATTGCCAACAAGAAACAAAAAATAAACAAAACAGAAAGGGAAAGGGGAGGAGAAGGATAGGGAATAGGGCTATGAGAAACCGTGGTCACTTCCCAGTGTGACAGTTCATCTCTGTGATCAGGCAGTTCATCAGGCTGGTAGCAAAGAACAAGAGAAGAAAGTCATCTTTGCATGTTTCTTCACTTGGTGCTGATATGTGGATGTTACTGTCATAATACTCCATTGACCCTCTCAGGTCCACACTTTGTGATGGTATCTAAGGCCCCATGGGTCCTTCTAATGGAGCCAACCATCTGGAGCATCTTCTCCCAGAGGTGTCTGTAGCTCTTGTGTGTAGTCAACATCCCCTGAACCAAGGTTTTGTTTGCTTGGTTCACCCTCTGAGGAGCTGAACGTTCTCGTTGAATGCTCTCTGTGCTGGATTAGTCACGGCTTGCATTGAAGTCAGACAGCTGCTGGTACTTCTCCTAAGGAGAGAGGAAAAAAAAAGACATCTGGAAAACATTTTAGGGAGAAAAAAAAAAAAAGAAGAGAAAAGAAACCACAACTTTTCTAACTGACAACGTGGCAATTGCTTAGTGCTCTTTAGTGTAGCCTGAAGCTTAGCCCTCTTCTATGGGCTCAGATCAGTGACAGTGCCAGAAGATAATTATAACAGGGATTTCTTTACATACGTGGCGGCTTACACCCTGGGTTTGAGTGAAAGCAAAAAGCAGCCTCTGCAGTGATGCAATCACAGCTGGAAATGAGCCCCAAGCTCTTAGTGGTGAGCCCTGCATGGGTGGGAGTGAGGGGTACTAGTGATCCTCAGTTCACACAGCAGGAACAGCCTGGACCTGGATCTTGTGAGAGAAACACTGCCAGGCCTGCCTGAAGGGATGGATGGACCCAGAGGGAAACAAAAGCCTGGAGCAACTGACTGACTTTAATCTTGTCAGCTTTATGAACCTCCAGAAACACTGAGAGCTTGCAGTGGAAGTCCTGGAAAGTCCTCTTCACACTTAACGGGCTTCGTGGGGTCGACAAAGAGCAGAATTTGGAGTCAGGCTGCCAAGAAGAAAGCTGGACCTCACACATGCTTAGAAGGTTATCTTGTGCCATCTGGGTTACTGGATGGGCAAGAGATCACCCAAAGGGCCTCCTCAGCTCCAGCAGCCCTCACAGTGCTGCTGGCCTCAGCTTGGGCTCTCTGACCAGGAGCCAGCAGGGTGGTTTGGGCACAGCTGATGCACCTCAGGGCTCCTGGCACTCCCAGCTCAAGTGACCACACAAACTTCAGTGGAAATAGCAAGCAAGACAAGACCCCTTGAGGTTTGAGCTCAGCCAAGATGTTGGCAGAGCTGAGGCTTGAACTCCAGCTAACCCTGGCTCAAAATCCTAATGTCTTCATTCCATTTTACATCAGGTCGGGCAGATCTGTGCTGGTGCAGCTGAGAAACTCCGGTGCTCTCCAAGAGGGGAACAACTCTGCTTCAAGAGAAGAAGAGAAACAGATGTGTCCATCCAAGATGCCTTCTCTCTGCTCTGGAGGAGAGTCTCTAACCAGTTTTTCTGGAGAGGATGTTTCTGCAATAATTGCTGGTGCTGCAAAACAATGAACCTGAAGTGGCCATAAACAAACAGGATGCCCTGGGACCTCTGCAGAATGTCATGAACTGAAGTCTTCCTTGCTGGGTCTGTGGCTGCAGGCTGAGCTCCTCACAGGCACAGGGCAGGACGAGGCAAAGGCTAGACCTGATGGGGTTAAAGGTCTCTTCCAGCCAAAGATTTCTGTGATGTAGGGATGCAACTAGGAAAGCCAAGGCCTCCTTGGAAATAAACCTTGCAAGAGAGGTCAAGGGCAACAAAAAGGTCTTCTTCAAATACACTGCAGGTAAAACTAAAACTAGAGGCAATGTAGGCCCCCTGCTGAATGAGGTGGGTGCCCTGAAGACGGTGGATACAGAGAAAGCAGAGATACTGAACACCTTCTTTGCCTCTATCTGTACTTCTGGGGGCTGTCTTGATATCAAACCCCAGACTGCTGAGGCCCCAGAGGAAGTCGAGGCAAGTAGTAGTGGCACCCGACTGTTAACAACTCAAAAAAAGACCCTGTATAAAAATAAGATGTCACTTCTGAAGCCATTTATTTCTCTGTTTATGGTTCTTTCTGTCTGTGTTTGCCACAGACAGGACCGGATGATACAACAGATCTGTTGCAGTCTCGTCTGTTGTCTCACACTCATGACCAGAAAGGGAGGAATGCAGGGTTCCAGACAAAGCAATGGCTAGCAAGTCCTTGAGAGAGCGAGGTCTCTGTGCTCAAGCACAGGTTTTGCAGATAAATTGGCAGAGTTTGCGACTCTGCCCACTGCAGGTCTCTCCCTCTCCCATTACCCTGCTCACAAATTGTCTTCTCTTTGCTTACAATGGTTTGAGTCATCTCACTTGTTGCTAATCAAAGTCTGACACCCCACTATGGTAACTGCTTAGCTTACTCTCTGCTGGCTTTATGTTCACCTCCCTAAACAATAAAGTAAGCTGAAATATGTTACTTCTAGTAGCCAAAGTTCTCCTAAGAAACAGGTTTACATGTTACTAGTTATGCAAATTATTGTCAATAATTAAACATTTAAAAACATTTCTGAAGCTGGATGATTTCTGTATAAGGCAGTTGCAAACCCATAAAACCCCCCATTAAATTTCTGAATTAAAAAGTTTTTAGAATGACTTGTAACCAAACTCTTTCAACACATGCACTAAAAATAAGATTATCTTCAGTTAAAAAGGTCACCCAAAATCACAATGATGTGATGAGGTGAGGAAATGATGTAATTAAATCTGTATTTTCATATTTTTGATTCCTCAGCCCTCAGATCATTTGAGTTTTTCTCTCCTCTGGATACCTTCCAGGAGCTCCGTGTCCTCCTTGTGTTGGGGGACTCCAGAACTGGACACAGGTGGTGTCACACCAGTGCAGAGCAGAGGGGCAGAATCACCAACTGTCAGTGCTGGCTTTCGGGGCTGCAAGTCCACACTGACGGCTCAGTAAGTTACAACGGTGTAAACTTCACAGCACATTTTCCTGCATGCTAGTGAAGTCTTATCAGTTAAGTATGTTCTTGAATTAAGACTAAAAGTCACATTTAAGCCCTTTAATGATACAAATGCTGTCGTCATGTCCTGCCACTAGACAGAAAACACACAGCTGTTTCCACACTTCAACTCGGTCAATTTATTAGAGGTAAGAAACTTTGTGAATCTTATTTCTCTAAAGTTCATTGATCTTAAAGAACGATGTAAGTCCTATCTGTTTGTCTAGGTTTTACCTGAAGAGGTAAAATATTATTAATATACTGTGTTATTGGATATAAATGATATGTTTAATTGTGCAAAACCACTGTGCTGCAGGTGAACAAGATGAATGGTTCATACAGCTTGGGACGCTTAGGTTAGGATAAGCATTAGAAGTGCTGGGTCTTCCACTGCAAATATCCTGTGAGACCGCACCTTGAGTACTGGGTCTAGTTTTGGGCACCACAGTATAAGAAGGATATTGAGATGCTGGAGCAGGGCCAGAGAAGGGCAATGAGTCTGGGGAGAGGGCTGGAAAACAGGCCCTGTGTAGAGTGGCTGATGGAACTGGGGTTATTTAGTCTAGAGAAGAGGAGGCTGAGAGGAAACCTCCTTGCTCTCTACAGCTACCTCAAAGGAGGTTGTAGTGAAGCTGGTTCTGGTCTCTTCTCCCAAATTACTAAAGATAGGATGAGAGGAAATGGCCTCAAGTTGCATCAGGGGTGGTTTAGATCATATCTTAGGAAGAAGTTCTTTCCTGAGAGAGTGACTGGGCACTGGGACAGGCTGCCCAGGGAGGTGGTAGAGTCACTGTGCCTGGAGGTGTTTGAAAAATGAGTAGCTAGAGCACTTGAGGCCATGGGGTAGGGCTTAGGGAGCTGTTGGGATGAGAGCTGGACTTGATGATCCTGGAGGTCCTTTCCACCTATGATGATTCTATGATTCTATGACAGGTTTTGTGGTTTATGGATGCCATCTCTTCATTTTAAAATCCAGAGTAGCTGCAAGTTGTGTGATAGACTCCTGGCACGTTTTAAACACATTGTCCAAATTCTAGCTGGTTTTGAGCTTAGTGTAGCAAGCAAATTTGATTTCTTTGTAACTGGAAATGTTTGAAAGATTCTCCATCAGTTTTTTGCCCCACTAACAACACAGAGGAGAAAAATCAACAATTTCAGGCAAAATTTGCAGGGTCCCACCAAACAAAAAAGTCTAAAATGCCTGGTAGAAAGAAATATCACTATGAAATTCTGGCATGGAAAACACTTCTGACAGCCAAGTCTTAGCTCATCCTGAGGGGTGATCCAAGAAGGCCTGCAATTTTCAATCTTTATTCCTACTCACTGAATGTTCCTTGCAAACTAAAGCTGCTAGATTGTGTTCTTTATTAAACCAGGTGTCAGTGTGAGAAAATTCCAAATAAGTAAACAGCTCTGCGTGTGTGTACAAGAGATTATCCAAAAACCATGTGTGAGTGAGCTATTGCTTCTTGGGGAGAAGTGAAGCAGTAACTGATGGCTATACGGGCGAGTTCTTATGGGAAAGGTATACAACTTCCTGTGTGCAGCACAGAGATCTAGCACGTTCAAAATAGAAATTTTTGACTTTCTGTTTCCCTCAGAGACAAGGAAATAATGGAAAATGCTAAAAAAAAAAAAGAAAGGAGATGATGGATTCATTAGAACTGTGGAACTCTTGAAAAATAATCCTTAGTTCATACAATCATAGAATGTTAGGGGTTGGAAGGGACATTGAGATCATCTAGTCCAACCCCCTTGCCAAAGCAAGATCACCTAGGACAGGTCACACAGGTCTGCATCCAGGTGGGTTTTGAAAGTATCCAGAGAAGGAGAGTCCAGAACCTCTTTGGACACCCTGTTCCAGAGCTCCGTCACCCTCTCAGTAAAGAAGTTTCTCCTCATGTTGAGATCGAACTTCTTATGTTCTACCTTGTACCCATTATTTCTTGTCCTATTATTGTGCATCACCAAAAAGAGACTAACCCCAGCCAGAGAGAACTGCTTGTTAAGTACACAAGAGTTCTGTGGAAACTTGCAGTTATGCAAGAGCTGAAATCAGACTGGGTTTTTTAGTGAAATCAAGTTGGGTTTTTTAGTGAAAGCACATACTGGTATCCCAATAATTCACTCCATAATACAAATCAATGAATGATCTTTCCTTTCCACTTGTCAGACTCCAATTAATAACAAGTGAGATGGATCAAACAATTGAAAAATAGAAGATAATTTATGAGCAGTGTGATGGGGAAGGCCCTGTCCCTGACAAAGAGACACGTGCTCTGTGGTGAGAACAGAACAAGCAGGCCCTGAGACGCTGCTGTTCTATCTGCTGAAGTATGCTTGTGCAGTGGGAATATGATGGCTGCTATATCTCAGTAACTTTTTTCCCTTGGTTGTAGGCTAGAGGTGGGACTGAGGACACTGTTTGAATCCCTCTTTACCCCCTGCAGCCAGGGGTGTTTTCTTCACTCCAAATGATACAAGAGGCTTCGTTCTTGGGGACATTAGACAAAGCAGCTGCAAATAAGTTCTTGAGAAAGCTCTGGGAACTACCGACATGTTAGCCTCACCTCGTTGCTGGGAAGATCATGGAACAGATCCTCCTAGAAGAAACGCTAAGGCACATGGAAGGCATGGAGGTGATTTGAGACAGCCACCATGGCTTCATCGAGGGCAAATCCTGCCTGATCAACCTAGTGGCTTTCTGTGATGAAATGACTACATCAGTGGGCAAAGGAATAGCTACAGACATTATCTGTCTGGACTTGTATAAGGCCTCTGACACAGCCCCCCACAACATCCTTCTCTCTGAGCTGGAGATGTATGGATTTGATGGGTGGACTCTTTGGTGGATAAGAAATTGGCTGGATAGTCTCTTCTAGAAAGTAACCATCAATGGCTCGATGTCCAGATGGAGACTGGTGTCAAATGGTGCCCTCATGGGATCTGTAGTGTGACCAGTGCTGTTTAATATTCTCATCAATGATACAGACACTGGGATTGAGTGCACCCTCAGCAGATTTGCTGAGTGCTGCTGTTGATAAGCCAGAGACACAGGATGTCATCCAGAGGGACCTAGATAAGTTGGAGAAGTGGGCCAAGATAAAACTCGTGAGGTTCAACAAGGCCAAGTGTGAAGTCCTACACCTGGATTGTGGCATCCTTGATGTCAATACAGGCTGGGGGATGATGTGATTGAAAGCAGCCCTGTGGAGAAGGACTTAGCGGTACTAGAGGATGAAAGGCTGAACATGAGCCAACAATGTGTCTTTGCAGCCTAGAAGGCTGACTGCATCCTGGGCTGCATCAGAAGAAGTGCGGCCAGTAGGACCTGGGAGGGGATTCTCCCCCTCTACTCTGCTCTGGTGAGACCCCACCTAGAGTGCTGTGTTCAGCTCCGGGGTACTCAACACAAGGATGACACTAATCTTTTGGAGGAGGTCCTGAGGCTATAAAAACTGTTGGAGGGCTGGAGCCTTTGAGGACAGGATGAGAGAGCTGGGTTGTTCAGCCTGGAGAGAAGGCTCTGAGGAGACCTCACTGTAGTTGTTAAAGGGAGTTTATAAGAAAGATTGAGAGGGACTTTTTAGTGAAGACTGTTGTGACAGAACAAGGGGTGATGATTTTAAACTAAAAGACGGGAGATTTAGACTGGATACAGTGAAGTTTTTGACAGTGAAGATGGTAAAACACTGGAACAGTTTGTCCAGAGAGGTGGTGGAGGCCTCATCCCTTGTGACATTCAAGGTCAGGCTGGATGAGGCTCTGAGCAACCTGATCTAGTTGAAGATGTCCCTGCTCACTGTAGGGGGTTGAACTACATGAACTGTAAAGTTGCTTCCAATCCAAACCATTCTATTACCTTGAACTCTCTGAATACTAATATTATCCTAATATGCTTAGGTAACCTAAAATGCTAAACTTGCAATTACATGGACACAAGTATATCTGGCTATAGGAGGCTGGATGTGCATGTACACCTACATGGGTGGCTGAAGTCAGATTCACGTGTAGAGACTGTGATGTTCTGGATCTTGCTCCCATCTGTGCCTTTATTCAGGTCTTAGTGCTGATAAGAAACAATTAACTTTGTTCCCTCCTTCACATTGATCAAGAACTAATATGAGAGATGGAGAGGTGTTAAGAGGCATCTCTGATTCAGCTACCTGATAGGAAAGCAGATGGCTGACCTGCCTTATCTCATATCAGGAACACTCAAGAGTTACATCTTGTGCATGATGGCAGTACTTGCCTAACCCACCATGCCAGTAAAATATTAGAACTGAATATTCTTAAAGAAAGAAAACATTCTTTATCTATTTCTGTCTACATTCTTACATGTCTGCTCATGTCCATAGTTCAGGGCTTCTGCAAACAAGACAGGTTTGTGAGCTGAGGAAATAAATGTTTATGTCTTTCACATAACTCCTCTGACTGCTTGTTTCTCTTGCAGGCTCAATTAATGTATTCCTGGTTTTAGATAAAGGCAAACTCAGTGCATCAGATATATTCTGGATACCAAGACGTACCATCATCTTTAAAAGAAAGGACAGGAAAGGACAGTCACCTTTCTGATTCAGTGACTTCTACCACAGATTTTATCTGAATACAGAGACTATTGATGATCAACTACATTAATAGCTTAATGGCAAAGACATAGGTCTTTGGTTCTTTGGAAAATACTTAGTTATGCAGTCAGGAATTAACTTAAGAGCCACAACTTGCTACTTTTAGTATTTTAATGTACTAAGAGAATAAAGGTGGTTAATGTGCCAGAGTCAAGTTATAAGACCATGCTGTTTCCAAGGCCAGGCCACTGGCTACCTTTGCAGTGCAGAAAAGGGCATAGGACACTTGCCATTTCACTGCAGGGAGGAGTCTCATAAGGAATAGAAGAGGGCATATTTGCATTACTTTTACATATAGGATGTAAATGAACTGGCAAAAGAAGGAGAAGAACCAGCTTGCAAGACACCCAGGAAGAGCTATCATCTCAAAGAAAACATGAAGAAAGGTTTGTAGCCTTGAAGAGAAAGAACTTGGGCTCCTGGTAGAGAGTAAGCTCACCATGAGCTGACAATGTGCCCTTGAGCCTAGAAGGCCAATGGTATTCTAGGGTACACCAAGAAGTATGTGGCTAATAGGTCTAGAGAGGTCATCCACCCTTCTACTCTGCCCTGGTGAGGCCACATCTGGAGTCCTGTGTGCAGTTCTGGGCTCCCCAGTTAAAGAGAGATAGGGAATTACTGGAAAGAGTCTGTCCAAGGGCAATGGAAATGACTGGGACCCTAGAGCACCTATCTTATGAGGAAGGGCTGAGTGAGCTGTGACTGTTTAGCCTTGAAAAGAATGAGAGGAGAGTAGATCCACTCATATATAACTATAATTGAGCCTATAAATATCTGCAGGGTGGCTGTAGGGAGGATGGTGCCAGACTGTTTCCAGTTGTGCCAGAAGCACAGGTTAAAGGGCAGTGGGCACAGGCTGGAGCACAAGATGTTTCTCTTAGAAATAAGGAAAAACATCTTTACTTCCCTGGAGAACTTGAACCACCTCCTGGATGCATCCCTGTGCAAAGTGCTTTAGGCAGCCCTGCTTTGTGTGTGTGTGGGGGTGTGTTAGAATTTATGATCTCTTGAGGTCCCTTCCAACTCTGATGATTTGGTGATTCTGTTTGGTTTGGGGTTTTTTGGGGTTTTTCCTTTTTTTCCTAATTTGAGAGTAAGTTTACTTAGGGTTTGGTTTGGTTTTTTCCCAGAGTGGAAGGCTGAACAACCTGGCAGGTTGGCATCAGTCCCACCTTCCAGACATGCAGAAAAAGAGCGTGGGTGTGGCAGACGGATATGTACCATTGATGAATAAATTACAAAGGGCCTCCTGTGAGTTTCTTCTTATCTCCGTTTCAGAATATAGCCATTTAGTAGTTTTGGTTTGCTGCAAAGAACTTGAGATGATCACTACATTTCCCAAAAATAAATGTGCAATTGGAAAGCTTAGAAGGCAGAAGATAAATTAAAGGCGAAGCAAATGAAGTAACATATAAGCTCTGACTTGTTAACTTGAATTTTATTTTGTTATAGCAGCTTTCCAATACCTAAAGAGGGCCACGAGAAAGCTGGGGCAGGGCTTTTGACATGGATATGCAGTGAGAGGACAAGCAGAAACAGTTACAGACTTAAAGAGGGGAAGCTGAATTTGGACATGAGGAACAAATTCTTTCCTGAGACAGTGGTGAGATGCTGGAACAGGTTGCCCAAGGAAGTTGTGGCTTCCCGATCTCTGGCAGTGTTGAAGGCCAGGTTGGCTGGGGCCCTGAGTAACCTGCTCTAGTGAAGGTGTCCCTGCCTGTGCA
>JAOXOE010000765.1:13644653-13677840 GCA_028565055.1 Phoeniculus purpureus | reverse complement strand
CGGGGCGTCTGGGGCGGGGATTGGGGGGGCTGTCAGCGGGCGGGGAGATGAGGGGCAACGGCAGCTCGCGGGGTCCCGCGTACGCAGGGTGCCAGCAGCCCTTGGACGTGGCCGGAGAGACAGGGGGTGCTCAGAGCTGTCAGCTCGCGTGGGTGTCCGGGGGTCCTTGCGGGTGCTGGCATCAGGCACGGGTGCTCAGGGGTCGCTTGGAGGTGCTGGCATCAGGCACAGGTGCTCAGGGGTCCCTGAGGCTGCTGGCATCAGACGCAGGTGCTCAGGGGTCGCTTAGGGGTGCTGGCGTCAGACACGGGTGCTCAGGGGTCGCTTAGGGGTGCTGGCATCACACACGAGTGCTCGGCGTCCCTGGGGGTTCTGGCATGAGACACAGATGCTCTGAGATCTTTGGGGGTGCATGATACATGAGTGCTTGGGGGTCTCTGACGGTCCATCAGACATGGGTGCTTAGGGGTCTTAAGGGGTGCTGGATTGAGAAACAGGTGCTCAGGGGTCCCTGGAGGTGCATCAGACACGGGAATTCAGGGTTCTGGGAGTGCTGGTGGTCCATGCTTATGGCCGTGTATGCGTGGGGATACTCAAGGTGGGGGGAGACACACACACGGCTCCCTGCAGCATTCGCTGGGTTCTCAGGTGCTGTGAGCCACTGCAGGATGGGTATAGGGACTAAGTATGTGGGGTGCAGCCATACTTCCACGTGGGGCAGGGGGTGGGCAGGAGCTGGGCAGCACAGTGTAACTGGGGGGCAGCTGCAGGGACTTGATTGTGCCAGTGTCTCTTTGTGGGGAGCAGCTGGGAGTGCTGGAAAGGTGAGTCTGGGGATGACATAGGGAGGAGAGGACTGATGCTGTGAGGATGCAGTCAGTGCACCTGTCACATTTGGGAGGCATCCTGTCTGGGGAAGGGGCTCAGCCGTAATCCCCCTGCAGGGAGAAGAGTAGGGTGAGGCTCGAGAGGGCTCTCCCATCAGACTTGTGACTGCAAGCAGTGCTTTGGAAATAAAGGATTCAGCAGGTGTGATGGGAAGAGGCAGCGAGCTGTGCTGTGCTGCTCGCTCTCCTGGAAGGTTTCATGTTGCCCCTTGTGCTCACAGCCCCGGTTCTGTTGGGGAGAGCTGCCAGGACCAGCAGCAAGTTGCATCTTGCTTTTGACATCTGGCGTGGGGTTGTCACTCTAAGGGACAGATCGCTGTCGCATCCCCCCCTTCCCCCCAGCTTTCCTGTGTGCTCTGCTCACCACAAAGAAACTGCTTGCGTAGGGGGAAAAAGAAATTGCCCGTGAAAGTGGCTGAGGTGTTGGGTTCAAAGTGGGAACTGAGTGCGACTGCTGCCGCCTTTGCTCTTTGTACTGACGAGGAACCGATGTGATGGGGTTTTGTTTCAGTTTGAAATATTCATTGTGCAGATGAGACAAGTTTTGCAGCTTCTTCTTGTTGATTGCGGGGGAGCTGAGAGCTCCCTGCTGCTATGCAACCTTTAATCCAGACACAAAGCAGGCAAGTCATGATGAACGCATTACCCTGGCTCTTCAAAGCAAAAAGCAGCCAGGCCTGCTTGGGGGGATGGAAAAAAAATAATCATGGGGAGCAATCAGGCAGACTGAGGTAACTGTGATGTGTTCTGTCTGGAGGACGTGGCTATTGGATCACCTTTGGGGATGGGTGTCTGTGCCTGACCCACACCCCTGGCACCCCTCTGCTTGCTGCCCTTGCGCACAACCAGCTCTTAATGCTTGGCAGAGCCTCCCAAGACTGTCACTCACCCCTGGGGCCCTTTGCCCATGACAAACAGCTTCTAACGCTTTCCTTGTGTAAACTAGTGCTGCTGCTCTTGCACCTGGCTTGCTGCACCGCTCTGCCCACGGAGGAGCCGGTTCAGGACTTGGTTACGTGGCCTGGCTGCAGGGGAGAAGGCTGGGCAGGAGCTGCCTTTAGCTGCTGGGTGCCTGCTGGAGCTGTGCAGGAGGCTGATGCTGTGCAGAATGACCAGCCCTGCCTTGTGCTGCCTGTGTTGCCTCGTGGCACAGGAAATGCAGCAGCATTGTTGTGGCCCAAGTAACTGCTCCTGAGCACTGGGATATGGAGCAAGAAGAGTTGAGCAAAGGCCTTTGCTGCCTGCTTCCCTTCTGGCTGTAAGGCTGGACTTGCCCAGCAGCTGTGGGTTTGTTTTTCCACCCAGCAGCCAGGTTTGCAGGTAGTGATGCTGGGGGAGTGACTGGGGACTCTGGGGATAGAGTAGGACCCCAGTAGCCTGGGCTGAGCTTTTCCTGTGCATTTAGATGTGCCAGGGCTGAATCCTGCAGGTGCTCTTGTGACCTGGCGGGAGCCCAGGAGCCATGTGGCAGGAAGCGAGACTATCTTTGGTCATGACACTTCTCTGCTGCTTCTGCTCAGCCCCAGCCCAGCTTTCCACCAGCACTGGGGAGGACTGGGGCTGCTGGGCAAGGACTGCTGGAATCTTGTGGCAGGGGTTGATGGCCAGGTTGTGTGACAGGAGCCTGAGAGAGAACTTCTCTGCCTCTCGTGCTCCTTCCTGGCAGCAGATGGAGTGTGAGAGGGCTAGAGGAAGCTGAGGGTTTGTTTTGGGGCTGTGTTGAAGCAGCAGGAACTTTTCAGGGCGCATGTGGGAATTAAACCAGCTGACTGCTTTTACACTCAAAAGCAGGAGGCTTGTGTGCTCAGGGAGGGCTTATGTCAGTGCTCCTGCTTTGCAGGACCTTGATGGGGTTTTTCCAGAGCAAAAGCTCAGGGTTCATGCAGGTGCTTCACCCTGGGAATCTCTTTAGCCTCGTGGGCCCCTCTGTGTCTGTGAAATCTTTGGGGCAGGCGGTTTGCCAACAGCATGTGGGGTTTGCTGTGAGCACATGGGGTTTGCTCCTGCCTAATGGAGGATAATAAAGTTTTAAAAAATTCTTTGTAATAAAAATCTTCATTAAAAAAACCCCAAAAATGAAAAATAGGAAGGGAAGTTGGGAAACATTCCCTTCCCCAGTGAGAACAAGCTGTTCCCTTGCAGCAAACTGTGTGTGGGGTGAAAGCGGTTGCTCTTTCCTGGCCATCCTCTTTGACAGCCTCAGGGTTGGAACACGCTGTCTGCATGTCCCTCCCTCCCTGCCCCATGGGGAGCTGGTGTACCCCTGTCTTCGGGACTGCCATGTCACCACCCTTAGAGCAGGGAACACAGGTCCCTTGCACAACCCAAAAGTGGGTTGTGCCCAGGCTCTGCTTGAGGATCCTGAGCCTCTTCTTCCTGGGTCCCATGGTTTAAGCCCAGTCAGCAGCTGAGCCCAGTTCAGCCACTTGCTTGTTCCTCCCCCTGCCCCGATGGGATGGGGAGGAGAATTGTAGGGGCAACAAATAGTGTTGAGGTAAGGACAGTTTAATAATTGAAGTAAAATAAAAGCAACAATCGTAGCAGTGAGAAGGGGGAATAACAATAGTGAGAAATCAAGCACAAAAGAGACAAGGGGTGCACAATGCAGTCATCACCCGCCAGCCCCCCCAGTACGTATCTTGAGCATGACGTCCTATGGTAGGGAATATCCCTTTGGCTAGTTGGGGTCAGCTGTCCTGGCTGTGCTCCCTCCCAGCATTTAGTGAACCTGCTCACTGGTAGAGCCGCGGGAAACTGCAAAATCCATGACTGAGGATGAGCCGCTCAGCAACAACCAAACCGTCAGCTTGTTATCAACGTTTACCTTCCTCTGAATCCAAAGTTTGGCACTGTACATGTTAGTAGGGAAAGAATTACCTCTCTGAGCTGAAACCAGGGCGCTGGGTGTGCCTGAAACAGGGGCATGAGCCTGTAGGAAGTGCCAGTGGGAAGGTGCCGTGCACCTTTGACCTCAGGGCATGCCAGCTCCGTGCTCACTGGGGCGGGAGCATGGTACTGTATAAAAGCCCTGGAGGAAACCTTGCTCCAGCAGTACGAGCTCTCTGCACCATGGCTGACCCCAAGGAGCCAGAGAAGGGGGATGTCGAGCTGAGCACCCCTAATGCAGCTCCTTCCACAGGGACCATGTCCACCCAGCGCCTCCGCAGCGAGGACTACAATGACTACAGCTCCACGGACATCACGCCAGAGGGGAGCCCGCCCGGTGGCATGAATGGCTTTGCCCACCCTGAGTCCTACCAGCGCTTCGGGGAGACCAGTGGGACAACGTAAGTGATGCTCCCCTTCCTCCTGCACTGGCCCGGCATACGGGTGAGGTGGGAGAGGTGACGGTGTCTCGACTTGGTTTCAGGGGGTGGTGAGGGGACAGCTGTGGTCCTGCCTCCGTGGGGTGCTGGCACCAAGCAAGCAGCTGCCCCAGTGTCACTCTAGTGAAGCTGGTCTGCCTGGCAGTGGGCAGTGTGTGGTGGTTTTCCTAGTGTTCCCCTGCTCCAGCTTGGTTTGATGGGGAGCTGAGGTAAACAGCATGTCCAGCTTCAGAGGATAGTAGAGCAAGTTGCAGATGTGTTCGTGTTTTGTTCACCCAAGTGAGCAGAGGACGCTCAGAGGAGAGGGATCCTTTCAGCTTGCAGGTGTTCTCGTGTAGCTCCTTGGTGCTGAGCTGCTCTCATGCTGGGTTTTACCTTGAAGCCAGTTTTGCAAACAACTACCCAAAATCTGTTGTTGAGGCCTTGCCTCCTGTCCTTGCTTGGTTTCACTGGGCTGAGCTAGGTTCAAGGGATGGGATCTGGACCTCTGTGTGAATTTCTCAGAGCAGCTGGACTCTGAGGAGTACGAGCCAGGGTCTGAGATAGCGTGTGGTCTCTGCACCTTCTTTCTGTCAGGTGGTACCAGACCCTGATCCACCTCCTGAAGGGTAACATCGGCACAGGGCTGCTGGGGCTGCCTCTGGCTGTGAAGAACGCCGGCATCCTGGTGAGTCCTGGAACTCTGGGTCCTGTTGCGCTGAAGCTTGTGGCGAGTGACCTTGGGGCATGGGTAGCTTGTATGGCTGGTGTTAGGGCTTGGCTCGTTACCCAGCTATTTCTTGGTGCTTGATGTCTTGTGAGCTTCTGCACCCTGGGCTCTTGCTTCGTTTGCTGCCAATACTGTCCTTGCTGCTCCTCCGTGGTGCCAGCTGGCCCAGCCTTGCAGCTCTGGCCATGCTGAGATCGGGGAGTGTGATGCAGCTGTGCTGCCCGAGGCTGCACTTGGAGGTCAAACAGCAGCCCCTGGCCTCTGTCTCATCTTCCACTGCTTCTGTCCCAGTGCTCAGTGCTGTGTCTGTGTCATGCCCCAGAGTTTCTCTGAGGTCTGGGAGCACTGCTCTGCTCTGCCCCGCATTTCTTCTCCCAGCAGTGCAGCACTGTCATTGCTGGGATTGAAAAGGATAAACCATTAGGAAGGAAAACTTCCTTCCAGTGTCCAGATCATGACCTCTGTGTCACCTGTATGTGCAAGAGAGTTTGAAAAGCAGTCCTGCAGGCACTTTGCTGTACCCAGAGCGCCCTACCTTGCTGCTTTTGCATCATTGCTGCCAAGTTCATGGGGCTCTGTGGGGTTTCTTGGTCCTGGGTGGGCTGGTTCTCGGGAGCAGCAGTTCTGGCTCAGCTTTCAGCAGGGTTTGGGCTCACCGAGCCCGTGGGGTGTCGGCAGATAAACCCCATGGTGCAGCTCTGCCTTTGGCCATCAGAGTGCAGCCTTCCCCCTCTCTTCCTCTGCAGCTGGGTCCTCTGAGCCTGCTGGTGATGGGAGTCGTGGCTGTACACTGCATGGGCATCCTGGTGAAATGTGCCCACCACTTCTGCCACAGGTAAGGAGCAACTCCCCTTCTCGGCACTGCTGCTCCTCCAGCTCTTCCGTCCTCCCCAACACCCCTGTGGGCTTTCTGAGCCTCTCAGCAGCAAGTGGAAATTCTCGACTGAGGCTTTTCCCCAAGAGCTGCTTTCCCATTGATGTCGTTACTTGCCCTGGGGACTACCAACAGGGCTGACATGACGTCCCTTCTCTCTCTCTTCTCTCTACAGGTTCCAGAAGCAGTTTCTGGACTATGGGGGTGTGGCGGTGTACGGGCTGGAATCCACTCCTGTCTCCTGGCTGCGCACTTATGCCATCTGGGGAAGGTACCTGTGACCCCGGTGCAGCCCCAGGCATCCCAAGAGGGCTCCTGTTTCTGTATGGTCTGGCTAACAAATGGTCCTTTTTCATTCCTAGACGTATAGTGGGGCTCTTCCTCATCGTCACTCAGCTGGGATTCTGCTGCGTTTACTTCGTCTTTCTGGCTGACAATCTGAAGCAGGTTAGAATTTCTCCCTCCTTTGTGATCAAGGGAAAGGTGGGAGGGAGTTGGGTTGTTTTTAGCTCCTGGGCCACAACTTGTTCTCCACCAGAGATCTGGTTTCCGTAGCTGAATGCATCTCAGGAGGGTGATGCTATGATTCTGTGATGAGGTGCCAGGGTGTTTTGAAGGAAGGACTGGTTTTCCTGTTCCAACAGGGCACGTTTTCCTGAGAGGTCCTATGAGTTTGCTCCATGCAAGGAGGTGCTGGAGCCCACGCAGGGAAGTGGGGCATCTCCTAGCGAGGGAAGGAGAGAGGTGACCTTTGTGTCTTTGATGTCCTGCCCACCTCACTCAGTGGGTTTATTGATACTCTGTGTTGATGGTATCGTGTCATGGGTGCAAGGACCTGCCATGAACTTTCTGCTCCCTTTCTTAGAGCTGTTTGCATTCCAGTTTCTTGCCTCATCCCGTGGCTCCAGAGCTTAATTACATCTTAAGGGAAAGAGTTTCCTTCTGCCAGGTGTTGGGAGGAAATAAACAGAAACCCTGAAGCTGGTTCTTGCGCTGTAAGAAACTGAGATTAACAAATCCCCATTCTCAGTCTCTACCAACTTGGTGCCTCCAGTGTTGTGCCCAGGCTCTGCTCTTGCAGCAGTGGCCTGGAGGGCAGCAACTGAGGAGATGTGTGTTGTGGTGCCCTGAGGGATGGCCAGGAGGGGTAAATAGGTGAACATTGCTGATCTGACACCAGCAGCCCTGGGAGCAGGGCTGAGCGGGGTGTATGTGTGGGGCTGGTCTTCTGCCATCCCCTTGGTCCCTGTGAATAGCCCTATGCTGATGCTTCTCCATGGGCTTCTTTCTGCTTGGGCCTTCACAATGGAAATCAAATGTTGGATCAGACTGTGAGGGGAGCTTGAAAAAAAACCCTGCAGATCCAATCTGTTTTCGACCACAGGTGGGAAGTCCCTTGGCTTCAGGTACGGAATTTTTTGGGTGGGGAGAGAGGAGTGTTGCTGGTTTCTTTTTATGGTGGGGAATAGCGTGATGGATATGATGGTGGGGGTGATGCCTCGGATAAGCTGGGCACAGTTTTGGTGTGGAAAATGGCTTTGGAGCAAGGCATGGAGAGGCAGGGCAGGTCCACGGGTGTGTGGGTCTCGGCTGCCCTCTCTCATGAAGGATGCTGATTTGTGCAGGACTCTTTAGCCTCTCTTCTGGGGAAAGACTTTCTCTGGAACAAGTTAAATTAGTTTGGAGGTGGCTTTTTGCTGCACTGGCCAGACAGCATAGGGTACCTGAACCAGTGTGGTTGTGGTTGTACTGGTGATTGACAGTGTTCCTGTGCTGAGAGGGATGGTTGGGCTACTTGATTCCTGGGGCTGAGCTGTTTCTAGAGGTGAACACGTGGCCTGGAGTGCCTTTGGAATGAAAGACCCCAAGGAAAGGATGAGTTCCCATGAGGAAAATGAACTTGGGGGCTAGCAGTGTCTTCCAGAAGTCCTTAGGTGGAAACAAGGCACTGAGTGACTGGAGGGGTGTGTGATGACTGCAGCAAGACGAAAAGGACCTTTGAGGAAATGGCAACCAGAGGAAAAAGCTCTTTTCTTTCTTCTCAGCAGTACAAACCAATCTCAGCCCTCTCTGCTCAGCTACTGGGTTCATGTGTTCTGTGAGCCTGGGCTCAGACAGGTTTTACTGTCGCAGATGAGATGCTATAGCTTCTCCCTTTTCTCCTAGTAAGGGATTTGCTTCAAAACTGACCCAAAACTTCTGTTACTGTGGTTTTAATTGACTAGCTGTGTTTGAAAATGAGCTGATGGGGTAATATTCTAACGCACCAAGATCCATGGCTCTCAGATCTGTGTGATGGGGTTCATCAAGCTTTCCTCTCCTTCTCCAGGTCATATCTGCAGCTAACGGGACCACCAATGACTGCAGCCCCAACAGGACAGTGATCATGACCCCCACTATGGACTCTCGGCTGTACATGCTTTCCATCCTGCCTTTTGTGGTGCTGCTCACCTTCATCCAGAACCTCAAAGTCCTGTCCATCTTCTCCATGCTGGCCAACTTGGCCATGTTGGTCAGCCTTGTCATGATCTACCAGTACATCGTCAGCGTACGTGCCTACAGCTCCCCTTTGTCACTTGATGTTGTGTTGAAGGACATGGCTTAGTGGTGATGATAGGGCTAGGAAAAGGTTGGGCTCATGATCCTGAAGGTCTCTTCCAGCTGATGCCCTGGGTTTTGGAAGGTGGAGGGGGCTTGACAGTGGGGTGTCTGCATGCTCTGGGGTGCTGCTCGCTCTCATGGTCCCAGTGGTTACCCTCTGTTCTGCAGTGTGGGCTTGCAACGGGGAGTGATGGGAACTGGCCAGGTCCTCCTGATCCTTCCTGTGCCTGAACTCTGCGTGGGCTTTTTTCCAGGACATTCCTGATCCCCGTCACCTGCCTCTGGCAGCGAGCTGGAAGACTTACCCTCTGTTTTTTGGCACGGCCATCTTCGCTTTCGAAGGCATCGGGGTGGTAAGTGGGGCTGCTGCATGGGAGGGGAGCCCAACCCGTGCTGGGGCTTGCGGCAGCACCTGCTCTGCACTGCAGCTGTATTTGCACAGGAGCTTCCTTGTCAGCAGCCCAAATTGTGGATGATGCTGTTAGCCTCTAGGCTGTCTCCTGGGTCAAACCCTGTTGCTTCCATCTGAGGCTGATGGAGCACCCGCTCCAAACCTCAGGAGGCTGGTTGCTGCTTTGAAGGTGACCTGTCTGGCAGCAGACTGGGTTCTGCTGGCAGCTGCTAACCTGTGGATGAGGAATCCTCCTGAATCTTGTTACCAGGGTGCATTCTGAAGGTGCCTAAGCAGGAGGCCACAAAGCACAACCCAAAACACTATAATCCCTTTCTCCCCACCCTACTGCAGAGGCACTGAGCTCTGCCTTCGGTGGGCGCGTGGCCCCTGCCTGCCGCAGGGCTGTATTTGCATGCTGCTCTCCTGTGAGCTGCTGTAAATAGACTGTCTGTGCCTGTGGAAGGAGCTGGGTGGGTGGTTGGAGAGCTGGATGGCTCCCTAAGATGTGTTGTTAGTTGTTTCCGGGAGCTACTTTCAAAGGAGGAAAAAATGTTTTTCATCTCTTCATGTGAGCTGGCTGCAAACAGGGTCTGGAGAGGGCCAGACCCACTGTGGGAGGAGGGTCACTGAACACTGTGCCCAGGGCAGAGGGCTCTCACTGGCAGTGAGGCACAAATGATCGCCTCCTCACATGACTTGGAGGTGGAAAAGCAAATAAAAGCTTTTCTGGTCCTTACTAACTCTGCTACCGTGTCTCTACATGGAAGCTCCACAACCCAAGGACAGCTATAAAAGTGTTTGCTGAAGTCTCGTATCTGACAGCAAGTGTTAGTAGTACAGAGGTGAGGGACGTGCCTCTGAACTTCCCTCTTTTTATTGTCCTGCCTAGTTGAAATCTGTCTGGACAAACGTGATAGGAGGGGAGAAAGTGTCTTGATCTTTCCAAGGTCTGCTGGGGAAAATAATGGCCATGGGATTGCCCCTTCTGCTTTCCAGGGGTAAGGGATGTAGAGGGAACCTCCTGCTCTGTCATCATTCTCCTCCCCTTCCTCTCCCAGGTGCTGCCTCTGGAAAACAAGATGAAGAACCCCCGTCAGTTCCCAGTCATCCTCTATGTGGGAATGACGATAGTCACCCTCCTGTACATCAGCCTGGGAGTCCTGGGCTACCTGCGTTTTGGGGCGGACATCCAGGCCAGCATAACGCTCAACCTGCCCAACTGCTGGTGAGACCCTGTGGGGACTGGAGGGACCAAGAGGGTCCTGGCCAGGGAGGTGGGAGAGAGGGAATGTGGGGTGTGTCGCTCCTTAGGAGAACTGATCTGGGTGAGCTTTGGGAAGGACCAGCTGTGCTGTAGCCAAACTGTCAAAGGCAGTCTGATGTGCAGGAGCTCTGTGTTGTGCCTGGATGCAGATTTTGAGCCAACACTTTGCCTGCAAGCACTGGTGCTGTGAGGATACCCCTCCCTTCCCATGGGGGACAGACTCTGCAGGTCCCCAAACCTGTTTGTCCTTTCTTTGAGATGTTCTGGTGGCTGGCTGGAGCCCTGTGGAAATACCCTGCTCCTGCTTATCCAGAGGGGTTGTTTCTCCTCTTGCTGGTGCTGGCTGGGCTTGCGTGCTGGTCTGTCCTGGGGGTGAGAAGCTGCTCTGTGTCCTGGCTCCATGTCCATCCCAGAGGTGAAGCACGAGCAGTTTTTGTTGCCTTTGGGCCAGGAAGTGTGGGGCACGCAAATAGTGAGCACAGATGCCTCCTCCAGCTTCTTCCTCTCGGGATTGAGAAACTCCTGTGGAAAAAAACATCTCTTGCTTCTTACAACATGCTGCTCCGGGGTGTCTCTGGCAGGACACGGTGCTGACAGGGGAAGGAGGAGCTGTAGAAAAGCTGTAGAGATACCACTTGCACAGCAGCACCTCTGATGAGCTGAGGGTTGACTTTGATGCCACGAGGCTTCTTGGAAAGCTGTTGTGTGGCAACACAGCTTTGCCTGGGAGCACTCTGAAGTTCAGTGGTTTCTTTTTGATGTCTCTACTGGCTTGACATCCTGCAAGAGAACTGGATGTTGAGGTTGCCTGTCTCCGTGCCCAGTTCATCCTCTCTGCTTTTAGCAGCTGTCCAACACCCAGCAGCGTGACTGCCGCCTCTTCCCCATGGCTGAAGTGGGTTTGGGCAGGACTCAAATCTTGGGTCTCTGGTGGGCTTCTACCTTGTAAAGCTGTGCAGCTGGGGCTCTGGAGAAAGCAAAGATTTAAAAAAATAGAGCTGGGTTTTGCTTAATTATTGCTGTGTGGTTTTCTTTCAGTTCAGGTACATGGACCTGGGTAGTGACTAAACTGCTGGATGTTGGTCTCACAGTAGCAGAAGGTTCTGCTCCTGCCAAGAGCCTTGTCTTGTCCCCTGTAGGGACTGGAAACTCTGCTCTCAGCAAGGAGAGTGGAAAACACAGTGCCTGTATTGTAGGGTGGTCTGGGTCCCACCATACCAAGCACAGCAGGTGTCAGTCCCATCCACTCAGCAGGCTGAAGTGAAGTGTAGTGGGGATGGAGGTAGAAAGCAGGTCAGATCCAGGTCTGCAGGGCACCAGGTTGCCCCTAACATCTACTGGTCCATAATACTGCCAAGGGGCATCTGTGGGAAATGGCAGCTTTGTTTGCTCTGCAGGGTGATGTTCCCTTAGGAGAGGGCAGGGGGGTTTCTAGGAGCATCCATGCTTTTGGTCAAAGGTCTCCTCTGAAAATGGATGTGGAGTTTTCCAGACGGTGCAGAGAGAACAGCCCTCTGGAAGCAGCGCCCGGGGAAGCCTGGACACGTTCAGGGCACATGCAGGGCTCCTGCAGGCTGCCCCCAGGGAAGGGATCTGTGGTCCTTGTGAGTCAGCATGCAGAACACTTGGGTGTTTGTGCTTGGCGCTTCCTGGCAGCAGAGCTTGTAAATATTGGACTTGGACATGGATTATGTACAGTGAGGGCTGGGATACTTGGGCTGGAGCGTTGACTGCTGCTGTTCCCGTGCATTGGACTGTAGGTGATGGGTGAAGATTTGGTTTTGGGAGGAGTGTGTTGCTCATCAGGCTTTGCCTGCAACAGTAAGAGGCTGCAGTAGCTGGTTGTAAGGGCTGTGGGTAAGAAGTCATGGGAGTGGGTTCCATATAACTATCAGAAGGAACTTCTTCACTCTGAGGTTGATGGAGCATTGGAACAGGTTGCCCAGAGGTGTTGTGGAGTCTCATTCTCTGGAGGTGTTTAAAACCCGCCTGGATATGTTCATGTGTGACTTGGTCTAGGTGATCCTGCTGTGGCAGGAGGATTGGACTAGATGATCTTTTGAGGTCCCTTCCGATCCCTAATGATTCTGTGATTTGCTGTCAGTGTGGGGGAGAAGGTGAGGATTGTTGTGGAGATGCTGCTTCCTTCCATGGCTGTACTTATTGCCTGGAGGTCTCCAGAACAGATTTGATGAATGTATTGGGTATTGTTGAGGCATAGGATGACTAAGGACTTTTCCAGCCTTATTTCTCTATGTTTCTCCTTAAACAAGGAGTGTGTTGGTTCCCAGAGCCCAGGTCTAACCATGGGCTCTGAAATACCTCTTTGCATCCTCTGAAGGGTTGCTTCACCCTCCCATCTCCAGAATGAAGAAATGCTGTAGTGAGGGAAGATGGTTGGTTGCGTGTGGTCAGTTGGAGGTAGGTAATGACATAGCTTATGGTCAAAGGAGGATGCACCACATTGTGCAGCTCACTGGGATGGTCTGATGTGGCTCTGGGTTAAGCAGTGGTTGGCAGAGCCTCTCCAGGGCTGTGTATGGACCCGTGTTCTGGGTCAAGGGTTGAGCTTTCCTTGGACTTTAAAGTGCCCTTTGAGCTTGTTGTCCTGATTCCTGACCTGCATGAGATTGGTACCCAATCTTTTTCCGTATCGTTTCCAATAACATTTCTTAATAGTGGGTTGCCCTGGGGCACTTTATGGCTTTACAGCATCACTCAAGTGGAAAACTGGTGATAAGATATGAAGGCTGTGGGGTTGGAGGTTAAAGGCACTGTACATTCAAAGCTACTGTGCACTGAAGTCATGTGTGGCTGAGGGAGCACAGTCTGTGCTCTGCCACAGCTTTGTCTTTGCCTATGGAATTACTGGATAATTTAGATTGAAGAGGTCATCAGATTCACTCATGTGCTAAAAGAAGGACTAAGTCAGTTTGAATGTCAGCAAGGAGGGAGCTTCCTCACCTCCACCAGCCCTTTGTTCTGATGCTTAACTACCCTTGTGAGATACAGCTCTGTCATGCCACTACTTCTGCTGTGCAGCTCTGAAGAAAAACCTTTCTCTGTCATCTCTCTGCCCTCCTATAAGGTAGCTGAAGACAGCAGTAACACCGCCCCATAACCTCTTCATGCTCACAGCCTCTCCTTCTGCATCGCATACTGCAGCCCCAACTGTCTTAGCAGCCTCCACTCAGCTTGCTCTGGTAGGTCAGTGTCCTCTCCTGGGAGCCTCAAGGCTGGGCAGAATACTCAAGATGCAGCTTGACAAGCCCCTAGAAGGCAGTAATCCCTACCTGTAAGCTGCTTTTGCTAACACAGCCCAGTATGTGATTGACCTGAATCACTGCAAGGTCCTGCTGCTGTTCAGTTTGCTGCCCACCAAGACCTCCAGGTCCTGTTCTCCTGGCCAGTTGGGAAGCTGGGCCCCAGAACTTCCCATGCGTGGGATTTTGTGTTTGCACTTGAGCCCCTTGAAATGGGCTTCTAGGAAACATGGGGATGTTTTTTTTAGCAGGGACTACTGTGACAGGACGAGGGGTGGTGGTTTTAAACTAAAAGAAGGGAGATTTGGATTAGATAAAAGGAATAAGTATTTTATTGTGAAGGTGGTGAAACACTGGCCCACGTTGTCCAGAGAGGTAGTAGAAACTCCATCCCTAGGAACATTCCAGGTCAGGTTGGATGGGACTCTGAGCAACCTGCTCTGGTTGGAGATGTCCCTGCTCACTGCAGGGGCTTGGACTGGATGAGCTTTGAAGGTTCCTTCCAACCCAAACAAGTCTGTGATTCTTTGACTCTATGATAATGGACTCCTGCCCTGGTTGGCAACAAGGTGTTCCCGCTCCTGCATGAATTCACCTGCCAGTCACACTCTGCCTGAGAGTCCCAACACTGGAGTTCCAGTCTGACCAATACAGCAGCAATGTCCTGGCCATCTGCCTAGGATTGTGACCTTTGCTGTTATCAGAGTGTGCCAGGGGCAGCAGAGTCAGAGATAAGCAGCCCAGCAAGCGAAGTAAGCAAAAGGCAGCAGCTGAGGAGCACTGGACTCTGACAGACCATGTGTAAGGAGCTCCATGGCCAGCGTGGAGAGGGAATAACACTGATTAGTAGCTAAACAGCAGTAACAGCTATATACTTGATCTTGCACATTGCAATCAAGACTTGTTACCTTGAACACTTAGTGCTCCATGTTGGGTGTCTAGAAGGACTGTCTGGGTTTAACCCTGGCTTCCCTTCCCAGCTTCTTGCACACTCCCAGTCTGCTTGCTGGTGGAGTGGAAAGCAGCAAAGACCTTGACTCCATATGATAACAGAGATATCCCAGTGCTATCAGCATCGTTTCTGGCTATTTATAGCCATTGTGTATAGCCCCATACCAGCTATTATGAAGAAAATTAACTTTGCCTCAGCCAAAACCAGCGCTAGCTGATAAAAGCCTCTTTGAAGATACTCATCTCCAGTTTTAAGGTGAAGAATAAAATCCAGCTGGTTATAAATAGGGGAAAAGGAGGGTTTTTAATTACTTCAGCTCAGAGGCTGTAAGGTCAAGGTGAGGAACATCTGGGGTTGGGTGATGGATGCAGCTTTCTGATGGCTCACAGGCCAGAAGTGAGGACTGCAGGCTTTTGGCAATTTCAGTGGGTAGTTATTGGTTGGTGGTGGTGATGGGCAGTCATGAAGAAGACTACCCTGTGTTGCTGCAGACCCTGCAGAGTCCAGCCTGATCAGCTGGAGGGGTTAGTATGGAGCCTGTATCCCTACACAGGGAGCAGGGTACATGGAGGACTTGCTGGTGTGTGCAGCCAAGAGCAGTGAGACACACGTGGGCACCTAGAAGTGTACGTGGGTGCCTTAAGTTGTCAAGGAACAAGTTAAGCTCCTGGTGTCTTGACCAAGAAAGGTCTCTGTGCACTGATTGTATCAGCCCTAATTCTCCAGAAGAGTTTTATTGAGGGGAGGCCACTGGCACACAAAAGTCCTTCTTGGCAGTGTGTTCCCCTTCTGCTTCCCACCACTGATGCCATGGGAGCAGGAGCAGTTCTCACTGGGCCTTCTTCTTTTCCTTTGCAGGCTGTACCAAGCTGTCAAGCTGCTCTTCTCCTTTGGGATTTTCATCACCTACGCTGTGCAGTTCTATGTGTCTGCTGAGATCATCATCCCTCCTCTTGTCGCCCGGGTGTCAGAGCGCTGGGGCTGGGTCATCAACCTGCTCCTCAGGGTGGCCCTGGTCAGCGTGACCTGTGAGTAGAACGTAGCTTGTCTGAGTTCTCCTGTGGGGACGTGGCACCTTCTTACTGCTGTGGGCTGGTGCTGCTGAGGAACGCTTGCCCCTGGCCCTGCTGTCTCTGGCCCTGCAGCTAAAGCCCTCATAGCAGAGAGTCTCTTGGACTTTGCTGATGCAAGGGTGGCCTCTAAGGAGCAGCAGCAGTCCCTTTATATGGACCATTATTCTCATGGGAGGAGCAGTAACCTTTGCACATTGTGGAGTTACAGCATCACAGAACATTTGGGATTGGAAGGGACCTCGAAAGATCATCCAGTCCAATCCCCCTGTTTGTTTACTTTAAGTCCAAAGCGTGGGGTGGTCTGTGCTGGGCTGAGGATGCTCTCGGTGGGATAAACTTCCTCCAGGTCAGCTCAGCAGTGACCTTGGCTATTGTTACCCGTGGTGGAGGGGAAGTTTATCTCTAGGCTTATCCAGATGACAGCAGGGCTGGAGTGGTGGTGATGTGCAGGAGTGTCTCCTGCCTACCATCAGTCTTCCAAACCTTCCATCTCCTGTGGTGCTCTGGTTGATCTTTCGCTCAGGGAGGCTCCAACAGCTTCTTCTTGCCTGTAGATGATTGCCAGAGAGTGAACAAATCCCTCTGGTAAGGAGCCTGGAGACATCCTTTCACTGCTGAGGCTGTCACTGCCACAGTTCTCTGTGTCTCCTCTTTCTAAGCAGAGCTTTCAGACCAAAGACCTGGTTTATTTCTCATGGTCACTTTGATCAAGCACTGGTCTGCTCTGCTCACAGAGGATGCTCTGCTGTCCTGCACAGCTCTGATTGTCTTTCCTTCAGGCTTTGTTGGACCAAAAAGCAGCAGTGATGCTCTCAAGTGCCACAAATGGGGACCTTGCTTGGTGTGGGATTGTGATGAGGGGCACTGGTCCCAGATGCGGAATGGGATGTTGATGATCCTTTGTTTTAGATTTGCTCCTCAAACACCAACAACTGAGGTCTCCTGAGAGGAGCCCAGAGGCAGCAGCAGCTGTGGGCTACTTGGAAGGAGAAGTCACCGTCCCTCCATCCTTCCTCTGGTCTGAAGCAGAAGGAAGGGGAGCAAGAATATTCAGAAGCTTGCACTGCTAAGCAGGAGCTGTCAGAAGTCTCCCAAGGGGATTTTCCCTGGCTGCATTTTTTCCCTAACAAATGTTCTCCCCAGGGCTGTGCCACAGGGGCTCTGCTGCTGGAGCAGCTCTAAACACATGCAAACCACCTGCAGTTATTCAGGGTGGGGGGAGATGGCTTTTTCTTCCCTTATCCTGCTTTTATGAGGTTTCTGAGGTTTTTCAGCTCCTCAGGTGCAGGGAGCAGGAGCTCTGGCTCTCATGAGGATGCCAGGAGCTGCTCTTCTGCCAGCAGCATCTGTTTGCCAGGGCACCCATGGAGCTCACTGTGGTAGTTCCCTGGGGGGGCGGAAAGTGAGTGGTTGAAGGAGCTGGGGCTGTTTAGCCTGAGGAAAAGGAGGCTGAGGGGAGACCTTATCACCCTCTACAACTGTCTGAAGGGAGGTTGTAGAGAGGTGGGTGCTGGTCTCTTCTCAAAGGTCATTAGCAATAGAACAAGAGGGAAGAGCCTCAAGCTGTGCCATTGGAGGGTTAGGCTGGACATCAGGAAAAGTTTTTCCACTGGAAGAGAAGTCAGGGCTTGGAACAGGCTGCCCAAGCAGGGGGTTGAGTCACCACCCCTGAAGATGTTTAAAGATCATTTAAATGTGGTGCTTAGAGATCTGGTCTAGCGGTGAACTTGGCAGAGTAGGGTTATTAGCTGGACTTGATGATCTCAAGAGCCTTTTCCAACCTGAATGATTCTGTGATTCTGTGAAAGGATTTGGTTTGTGTCCTGTGTTTTGGTAACTCAGTGCAGCAGCTCAGGTGCTTCTTGGAGAGGAGTTGCAGGAAGAAGATGTAGCCATGTCTTCAACACTTTTGCATCAGGGAGTGATCCAAGGAGATCCCTATGGTGGGCTTTTGCTTGCTTTGACTCTGGGGAGCAGGGTTTGTGCCGTCCGGGAGCTGGCAACACTAACACTGTGTCCTTTCCATCTCCAGGCGTGTTGGCCATCCTCATCCCACGCCTGGACATCGTCATCTCGCTGATAGGCTCCATCAGCAGCAGTGCCCTGGCACTCATCTTCCCCCCACTGCTGGAGATCGCCACCTACTACGTGGAGGGCATGCACCCCCTGGTCATCATCAAGGACATCGTCATCAGCCTCTTTGGCTTTGTGGGCTTTGTGGTGGGCACCTATGTGGCACTGGAGGAGCTGATAGCACCCTCTGCCTCCATTGTGAATGCCACCACTGTTATGGTGCAGTGACCATCCCCCTGCCCCATCGGCCCCTCCATGTAGTGGGCTGGGGGCTCATGGGCACCAGGCACTGCTAGTCTCTCCTGGGAATGGTGTCCCCACTCCTCTTGGTGGGTTTGGTGGGACAGGGCTGCCCACCATCGTAGCTGCCCACCTGCAGCAGAAACTGGTGCTGGGCTCCAGCTGGGGAGATGGGATCCGGGCTGGGGCAGTGCCTTTCTCAGGGGGCTTTTTGAGCAGCCCCCTCGGCACCTCTGTAAATAGTCACGTGGAGAGGTAAGGAATCCTGGGGATGTAGATTGTGATTTTATTTTACTGTATTTTATTGCATTTTATTTTTTTAAATCCCAACCTTTTCGTATTTCCCCTGCCCCTGTGATCAGGGCGGGGGAACAGGGACTGCTCATTTTGTGCCAGTTTGGGGTTTTTTTTGCTCCCTCAGCACTTTATTTTTACAGCAACAGAGAAACCTCAGCTCAGGTTGGAGAGTGTGGAGCTGTCCCTCCTCACCCCAACCATGTGGGGAGGATGGGCAGAGCCCAAGGTGCGGAGCAGCCCGGGGTCCCCCAGCTCTCCTGTGGTGGGTTCTCCAGTCATGGGCATTACCTGGAGCTCCTGCTGTGCTCCAGCTCTGTTCCAGCCATCTTAGGTCCTGAGCAGAGCCTAGAGCAGGGCACTGGGCATGGCACCTCCCTGGATGGGAGGGTTTGCTGCACCCGGCCTCATGCTTTCAGCAGTGACCTTTCCTTTTCCCTGCCTAGCACATGGCTTTCAGAAGCAGTGGAGGACTGAGGTTTGTGGAGGGCAAATGGGCTCTGCCATAATGAGGGTCTGACCTGGTGACCTTTGGCTGGGACCCCTCTCCCTGTGTGGGACAGGGTGTCACAGGGGTCATCACATACTGCCCATATGCCACAAAACCATCTCACCATGTTTACAGTGCCCGAGCTGGCCCCGGCACCCTCTGGCTGCAGCTGCAGGCTGATGCTGAATGTCAAATCACACAGGAAAACTCTGTAATAGGTTTATTTTTCTCCCCTTTCTCTCCTGATCCCACTCCCTCTGCATCCCCTGCCTCTGCCCCAGCTCCTGTCCCCTGGTCCATGCAGCTCTGGTGCTTCTTGCTCTGCTCCCGTGGCTTCTTGCGTTATGGCTGCTGCATGCCTTGGGGGGATGGTCCCGCTACCCTGCTGCTTTCCTTCGTCTCACTGAGCCCAGCTCTGTCCCTAGGGAGTTTCTTGCCTCTCTGCTGGATTTTGTTAATTTTAAGACAACAGCAAGTGCATTCTCCAAGGGATGTCTTTTCCTAGCAGTGCAAAAAGGTTTGGGCTGAGCCACCCCACTGAGACCCCATATCTGCACCAGACTCCTCCTGCGTCTCCCAAACACTGGAGAGGCTTTATCCCCACATCCTGTCACAGCCACGTCTTCCCCGAGGTGGACAAAGGCTGCTAGGGCTGGTGGGAAAGGAGTGTGCCTGTATGGCTGATGTATGGCACTGCCATCTTTGCTGGAGGAGGAGGAGTGAGGCTTGGGGTTATTTTAGGTGTTTGACCCACTTGTGGGAGGAGAAGGCTGTGCTGAGCAGTGTCCCTGCAGCCTGCCTCCTCGATGCTCGGTGTCTGTGCTGTGTCCTGTGCTGTGTCCCCTTTGCTGGTTTTGCTTTGGGTGCCCCATGCCAGTACAGGGACCTGCGTCTGGGTCAGGGGCAGTTCTGTGCCATGTTTCTGCTCCTTTCCAGCCAGTCCCCTGGTCACTGTGTCTCGGGGCTCCCCTCTTCTCCACCCAGTCTGTGCTGGTGAAGGTTTTAGGATGCTCCAGCATCACTTGGTCATGAGTAGAGTGAAGCTTTGTCAAATCCTTCTGAAGGATGCTGTAGGGACAGAGAGCAAACACCAAAGTCTGGATCAGGGAGGCTCCAGAACATTCTGCAGATGGGGAAAGTGCAATATTCATGTCCATCGCTGTGGACTGGCCCCTTGGGGTTGGGTTTGAGGGCAGAAGCGTTCCTCATGGCATAGGAGAACATGCTGTGGGAAGCAGGGGATGCCTGATGCTTGCCCCCAGCTCTGTTGGTAGCCCGTGAGAAGGCTGTGGTTTGGGACAGCTGTATGCAAGAACATGTCCCCAGCCTGGCACTGGGCATCAGTGGGTGTGCTGGTGGGGCTCCTAAGCTCTCCAACTTGAGATATCACAGCAGCATTAAATGTTTTTTAGTGTTTCATTGCTTTTATTGGGGTGTTCAGTGATGGGGCCAGATGTGCCAGCGGTGGGGCACATGGTGTGAGGGGCTCCATGACGACTTGACATAGGACCTGATGGACATGAAAACTTGACCCTTGTGTATCATAGGCTGCTCTGTACGCAATGACATTGTCAGTGTAAATATGGGGGTGATTAATGTATGTGTATCGTGCCTGTGGATGTTGTTGGCATACAGTGTGTGTAGCTGCTCAGTGGAAGAGCTGGTGCTGCACTCAGTCATGTATCTTACTGTAATCAATAAATATGATCTATTTTTTACGCAAAAAGGCTCTCTGGAGTGTGAGATGGACGTTTCTTTTCCATGAGGCAGGTATGGAGCAGACCTGGGGGTCTTCAAGAAGAAACTCTGCTGTATTGGGCAGGATGGGGCAGTGGCAGGGCATTAATGCCAGCGGACAGGCTACAGCTTCAGACTTCCTATCTTTTTCTTTAATCTTCTTTTTTTTGTATTGCAAATACCACCTGAGTACAGAGGAGTGGGGAGGAGGGGAATCCATGGGAGAGCAGATAGAACTGGAGCCCAGCAGGCAGCCAGGGCACTGGGCTTGGCTCTTCTCTCTGCCCCACCAAAGCTGCACCTTGGCTTCTAGGTCGTGTGCTAGGACCGACCAACCAGGTCTGTGCCAAAAGCAGGGCTGCAGCTGGAAGAAGAACCTGGTGGCTGCTGCTGATCAACCCAGGAGAGATCAAAGGAGCAACAGCCAGCCCATGCTTGGCAATGGCCAGGCACCATGCCAGAACCCAGCATCAGCTCATCCTCACGCTGCTGAATAATTCATGTCACTGCAGTGTGTCATTAGAGGGGCTGCTTGGGACATAAGGGCTGAAAACAGTGAAGCTCTTGTAGCTGTGGCAGGAAAGTCTCCTTCCAGTCTGCAGACATATGGGAAGTGTGGTCCTTTGAGGGGGGCCCCTTGGAGAGCTGCCCTGAGCCAGCAGCAGCAGGGGGTCCTTGCTGTGGTTCTGTTGGTGCCAGGCTCTGCCATCCAACTCTGCTGCAGTGCTGCTGAGCTAAGGCACAGACTAGGGTTTATGAGTGGAAAATGGTCTGGCAGGTGAACCCCATCTTCTCCTTTGGCCATAAGAAGATACTGCTTTCCCAGCAAGCCCAGGGGTGGCAACTGACTCTCCACAACATCATAGGGTGATGAACCTGCTGTGGGGACCCATCTGCATTTACAGGTTTATTGGAAGTAGCCACAGGGAACTGCAGAGCTCCCCGGTCCATCCCAGCAGAGGACAGCTGAGATTGAGTCCTGCACAAGTGCAACCAAGAGCTCCCTGCCCTGGCTTTAATTTGGGATTGATCCCAGCTGTGTGGGGTCACTGGGTGGGAGCTCTGGCTATGCCAGGTGGTTCTCGCTCTCCAGCTCAGAAGGGTAACCGGTTCTTCCTTTTGCAGCCCCTCTGTGTGCTGAGCCTGCCTTGAGCTAGAAGGTAAGATGTTCGGGTACCCATGGGGTGTTTTGGGGAGCAGAGTGAGTCCCTGGCTTGGAACACAGAGCTGGTGGCAGGATGTGGTGTGGTCAGATCGTTTGGAGCACTGTACTGTGGGCTGTGCAGGAGGGTTTTCCTTCTGCTGCTACTGCCCAGAGGCAGGTCCTAGCCCTGGCAGACATGTCCCTGTGCTCAGTCCACAGAGAGCTTCAGGGTTGGAGGGTGGCTGAGGCTAGCAGGAACACTGGGAGGCATCTCCTCTGGTTTTCTCCAGCCTGAAGCCTTTCTTGGAATTAACAGAAAAAAGCTCTTTCTGCTCTCACACCTCCCCTGGGATCTCTCCTGTGTTTCTCCACACTGCTGTCTGATCTTAGAAGCCCTGTGCCTAGCTTAATGAGCAGGGATTGAGCTATTTTAGGATGGAGGGTTTGAGAAGGATTTGTGAAGTAAAACCAAACAGCTACAATATCAGTCTTAAGCCAGCCAGGGACTGGTTCCTGCTGGGCAGAGCTGGCTCTCAAATGAGGAGGTTCTGTTCCTGTGCAAAGCTCAGGGTAACTCAGGACCTGGCGCAGCTGGTTGTGGGGCTGTTTCCAGTCTGTGTCTGGGCTGCCCAGTGAGATTGTCCTTGTGTGTCCCAAATGTGATCTCTCTTCCCTGATTTTGGCCCTGAAATGAGGTGTGAGTAGCAGTTTTTTCACATCTGCTGGTTGTCTGAGCCAGGTGTCTCTGTTTGGGCATCCCAAGCCCCCTGTGTTTATGCCCTCCCTCAGCCCAGCACTGTGGCACCCAGCAGTCAAGAGAGAACAAAAAACGCTGAGGCTGGGGCCAGTCAGAGCTCAGAGAGTGGTTTCTGGGATGGGAGTGGTGGAAAGAGTAACCGTGATGATGTTGGGAGCTGTGGGGCTGTGGTGAGAGTTTAAGACTTGGAGATGCCCCATCGCGGGTGCCTGGGAGTGCTGATGGGTCCCACACCTCACAGGTACAACCCTGGTGTGTCCCTGCACTAAAAATGCAGCAAGAGTGTTTAAAGAAACAGCTGCTGGTTTGTTCAGGTCTGGGGAAGTGAACAGACTGGAGATTTAATCAAGGCAGGGCTTGAGTGCTTTCAACCCTCTTGCTCCTGAGCCAACAGATTTGGGAGGCTTCCCAAAGTGAGTCAGGCTGCTGTGGCTCTGCCTCCTTCCCCTGGCCCTTTTAGGATCTTCAGAGATGAGTTAAACTGACTGTCTTGGTGCCTCTCTTGAAGGCTCAAGAGGCTGTGGGCGCTGGTGTCGCAAATGAGCTGTTATTCCCTTGGCTGGCGGAGGCGGGGATGTTCTGTTTGCAAAGGAACCCCTGAGTCACAGTAAAAAAGAAATCTGACCTCTTTTAATACTTTGCAAAAATGGACAACAAAACAACAGTTAACATCAAACAGCCAACCAAAGAAAACCTCTCACGAGCTAACGATACATTTCCAAGCACAAGGACAGACAGGCAAACCCACGCTCGGGAGCCTCGCTGCCCCATCTCGGGTAGGAGGTGCCGCGTGGTGCTGGCCAGTCTTTCTGAGATGCACTGGGGAGCCCCAGCAGGGTGGCAGGACCAGGCACCTCCGAGTTCAGTGTGGGACCGTGACAGCCACGGGGACACGTGTGTGCCCACATCCTAGGGGCAGGGTGTCCCTTACTCCCATGAGTACAGCCTGGCTGGGCAGGAGTCTGTCTTTGCTGCTGGCTGCTCTGGTTTGAGTCTATGGGTGGTTCCTGCTGTGGTGAAGCTTGTTGCTTGGTTTTTCTGCAGAAATAGACTTTTTTTTAACTTTTTCCTTTTTTGCCTTGGACTTCTGGTGTCCGAGTTCGGGATGTGCTGATGGCACCAGCTGCATTCCCTCATCTGTCTCCCTGTGTTGGGGAGCAGACATGGAAAAGGGTTTACACCGGCTGATCCATCCCACTGGGCAAACCGCTGGCTTGATGCAAGCCTTTGGAGACAGAGCTGGGGGCAGGGAGCCTCTGCTGTCCCACCCAGGGCACTCTCAGGCTGTGCATCGCTAGTCCTTCCACACCTTCTCCACCATGACTGCTGCCATGCCTGCAGTGCCTGGTCTCCTCCTCCTCATCATTATACCTGCAGTCAGGGAGCCTGAGGTGGGAGGGGGTGACATGCTGTGTTCTTGTGCCCCCTTGGCAAGGAGGCAGTTAGTCACTGGCATCCAGGAGCATCCTCAGGATCCTGGCAGTGGCTGGAGCATTTCCCCCCTCTGTTTGCAGCAGGAGCACCATGGAGGGCAGCAGGGGGGAAGATCCAGCCAAATTACAACCCAGCTGAGCAGGGGGAGACACGTAAGCTAGGGAGGGGGCACCAAAGCCTCCCTGCAGTGACACTAGCCCCCTGCTCACTGTTCCACGTGGAGATGTGCTTGTTACCTCGAGAACGAGCACCCTGCTAAAACATCACCTCCTCGCAGCTCCCGTAGTCGCTCTCCACCATGTCAGAGCCCTCGTAGTTGGGAGGTGGAAGTGGCTGGGCACGGATGGTGGGCTGGTGGCCCACCTCGCAGTCCGCATAGGAGGGCTGGGCCACGCTCAAGCGCATGCTCACCCGCTTGTAGCCTGGGTCGGGCTGGTACGAGACCCCCTCACCCTGCACCAGCTGGGCTGGGTAGTAGCTGATGGCTGTATACTCATTCTGGCACTGGGATGCTCCCATGTCCAGTGGCAAGAAGTCCTCCAGGTTCTGGTTGCTGTAGCGGGGTGGGATGGGAGCCCGCTTGTTGCTCTGGTCCAGAGGGAAGGGAAAACCTCCATAAAGAGTGACTGGTTCTGTCTCCGTTGGCGGAGGGGGTGGTGGAGGTAAAGGAGGGTGCGAGGAGGATGCAGGGGGACCTTGAATGATCTCGTAGTGGGAATATTCCTGGACGTCTGATGACAAGTACCGGGGAGGCCAGTAGGTTGTTTCTGCTGGGTAGACTGAAACAAAACAAGAATCATGTTAGCTGGAGAAAAGGAGACTGAGCAGTGACCCCATTAATATTTACAAATAGGGAGAGGGTGAGAGTAAGGAGGATGGAGCCAGGCTCTGCTCAGTGTCATCCAGTGATAGGACAAGGGGGAAATGGGTATCAGCTGGAACAGAGGAGGTTTCACATCAATATGAGAAGGAACTTCTTTCTAGTAAGGGTGACAGAGCCCTGGAAGGGGCTGCCCAGGGAGGTTGTGGAGTCTCCTCTTCTGGAGACATTTAAAACCTGCCTGGACGTGTTCCTGTACAACTTGGTCTGGGTGATCCTGCTCTGGCAGGGGGATTGAAGTAGACGATTTTTCGAGATCCCTTCCAATCCCTGATATTGTGATCTCAAGCTGCTGTTTTCTCTCTCTTGCTCTCCTGCTAATCCCTTCTGCAGACCCTGAGCCTGCAGGAGATGTGGCAGACCAGGGGAGAGAGGAGGTGTGGGGACAGAGGGGACCTGAAGGCACCTCTGGCTGTGCCATGGCAATGTTCTCACTGGCCTTCAGGCACCCAAAGGAAATGCTTCCTCATGACGTCAGGTACAAGCAGGGATGGGGGCAAAGCAAATGACCCACTGGATCCCTCTCCCTTGAGAACTCCTTCTGGACAATGTACTTTGGTGATGAACTGTTTGGAGAGACAGCAGTAACCTTGTCCAGAACTACGTGAGGAGTTTCCCTGAGGAAAATCCCTCTGCCTGGGAGTACTGGTGTGAATGTGGCCACTAAATCTCCCACTGCCTTTTAGGATCTTAATTTCCCCCCAACCTTAGCTTCATTATTCTCTCTTATAGAGTCTTTTGTCCCGGGGTGTGTGGGAACCCAGGCTATGGTTAATAATTTCTCTGATGACAGTGTGTGAGACTGAGCAGGAAACTGGGATGCAGTGATGAGCAGGGAGGGAACAGCCAATAAAGGACCTATAGCAGAGTCTGGGCAGCGTTTGCTCGTGCCTTGATCAGCTTCAACCAACACTGTTGGTCCCTCACATTTGCAGACCTTAGATCCATGTCACAAGAGAAAGAGGGATGGGTAAGAGAAAGAGAAAGCTGTGGCTACTGACCCATCTCCTCCCTGGCCCAGGTACACTTGATGAAGGACTCGTTGTCTGAGTTGGAAGGGGGTGCTGCGGGGGGCAGGTTGGGTGCCACACTGCACACGATGGTGCCTCGGTGCTTTGGGCCGTTGGCCGAGTTGAAGGTGACGAATTCGGGGGTGCTGGTGGGTTTGCGCTGCTCCGGCGTGGCCCGGTCCAGGTTGTTGTGTGCCGCATCGCTGAGGATATTGAGCTCAATGGGTGGCACAGCCTGGGTGCCCACACCCACACTCTTGGAGAACTCGCTTTTGGAGAGCAGGTCGGGGTCTTCTCGGGCCACGGGCTTGTGTGCCTTGGTGCGGTGGCGGTAGCGCTTGCGGATGAGCACGAAGGCCACCACCAGAATGGCCACCCCCAGCACGCCGGCTACGATCTCAGCGATCTCCTCGGGGCCCACGGCCCACTGTGTCGGCACGATGGCCGGGGTGATGATGGGCTGGGTGCAGTAGTGCCCTTGGTAATCCGATGGGCAGATACAGCGGACAGAGCCCTGGTTGCTCACACAGCGCCCGGCGTTTCGGCAGGGGTTGTCTTGGCACTCCTCAGCCAGCTTCTCACACCTGCAGAGAGGAAAAGATGGAGACAACCACTGTCAGCCTGGGCTGCAGCTAAGAAATGTGTCAGCCTGTTTAGGGATTTGATTTATGCCAGGAGAGCATCCTGGGCTGCTCTCCTTCCTTTGCTAGAGATGTCCTACCTGCCTCTCCTGGTACAGGACCAAGGTCCTATTCAGGAGACCAGGTTCTACAGGGTGGTCCTGCTTTTCAGGCAAATACAACAATTTAAAACGGGGGGCTTTCTGCCTCAGAGGAGTGTTAGGAGTTTCTAGGGCTTAACACTATATGAAGAGATGCTTCCATCCTTTTAAACTAGGGAGCCAAGCCCGAGGTCACTGTGGGATGTTAATTTCTTATGACGTCTCACATGTCCTCCAGGCTCTGGGTGGTCTGTGGATGTCTGCAGGTGGCAGCAAACATCGGGGAAACATCCAGCCTGCGGAGCAGTGAATGGGCATCCGTGTTGGAGAGGTTTTTCTGGCATTTTATGAAGCATCTGCAGAACTGAGACTGAATTTCCAATTCTCCATCCTGCTCCACCCCACGCAGCTTAAACATTCCCTAGCAGCACAGGGGACCTTCCCTTTCAGCAGTAATGAGCTCCCTGTGCTGGGGGGAATGTGCAATTGTTTTTTTGCTTTCCTTACTATTTTTCCTTTGTTACTGATCAAACTCGGTGAGGTTTGGGCTCCTCTAGTCTCCTAGTCAGTGTTATGGGGTGTGTGAGCTGCTGCAGCCAGCAGGTCCCCCAGGCTGGGTGATTGCAGATATTGCACTGCCACCTAACGCTCAGCCACACTTATTCCAAGAGCTGTACAGTGTTTCTGCCTTTGCGTTGATTCAAAGGACCAGTGTGCATCCTGCCTTTTAAATAGCTGAGGTGGAAAGGTGATCTGTGCTGGCCATTCTTTCCCCAGGCTTGGGGCACCCTGCTACCACCCAGGGCAGTGCTGCCCACACCCTACTGCCAGGGTCACAGCCCAGCTGAGCTCACGTCATGGGCAGAAGCAGCATGTGGAGAGTGACTCTCCCATCACAAGTAGAGGCCTTGAACTTGCACCGAGCCCAGCATCTGCAGGCTTTCAAAGCATCTGGGAGGAGAGATTTTTCTTGTTTCCCTGCAGCTCAGAGGAGACGGGCACAGAGGGCCTGTGACCACACGATGGCAGAGTGCTGGGCTGCTCAGTTCTGCCTTCCCACTCTTCCCTGCTGCAGTGCTCAGTGCATTTGCAATTAATCCATGAATGAGTGGAGCTGATGAGCTCCAGAAATGCGCAGTGCTCGTTGGTAGGGATCATGTTTTCAGCTCTTCATGGGAGATCACCCATGCCAAAGCCATCTAGGACTTACCTGTCCCCCATGTACCAGTCAGGGCAGTGGCAGGAGTAGCCAGTGGCAGAGGGGATGCAGGTTCCCCCGTGCAGGCAGGGCTTGGACTCACAAGGACTGTCCCCCAGCTCACAGTGCTCCCCAGAAAACAGCCCAGGGCAGATGCAGGCGTAACCTGGAGAGGGTGAGAAAGTGCCATATAGAGACTGCATCCATACGGGGGAACTAGCAAGAGCGTGGAGGAGCTGTGTCTGCTGCTGGTGGCACCCAGGAGGGCTCAGTCCAGCCACCTAAGGATGGGTACTTGCTGTGGGGCACCCAGGGCATCCATGGAGGGCTTTCTGGTGGGAATGATACAGCACTTGGAGCTGGAGACTGTGTGGCTGCTCTGGAGCAATGCAATGGCACTAGGGAACTGTTTAAGCACCAAGTCAAGCTTGTCCTCTCCTGACACAGACCTCCTCCTGTCAGGGGTGCAACCAGAGCACAGCTTTACAGCATGGAGAAGCTGAGGGACAAATTCAGGTTCAAGGAAGAGGAGCCTGGCTGTCTGATTCACAGCTTCTGACTCTGTTAAACACAACCCTCTGTAGCTTATTGTTCTCTGAAGTCTTTGGTCCTGCCAGTTCTTGTGGTATGAAGTGCCTGTCTCAACATGTCGAGTTTCTCTTGCTTATAGAAGGTGTCTGCTCACAAACAGAGAGAAACCTGGGACTCTGAGGGGGCTGCTGCTGCTTATGTCTTTGGCTGCTGTTTAGTGTAGCCCTGAGCATGGGAATGTCGCTGGCTGTGCTAAGCTCCTGCTAGCCACTCAGGCCACTCAGCTAGTGGTGCCACGCAGGAAGTTTCCACTTTGCAGCACCTGGGAAAAGTCTTTGCTGCTCATGCAGTGCTTCAGAGCATGGGGGGGACAGAGACCTGTTTCCACATGTGTGTTTGTGCTTCTACAGTAAGGACGTGCTGACGCTCGCTCAGCAGGTGCTGGACGTTGCCTGTCGGGCTATGAGTGCCCAAACAGATGTGTTCCTGGACGTGGGGGCTCACATGTGTTTGCATCTGTGGGCCTGAGCGTGGCGGCTGGTCTGGCTTTGACCCTTTCTGCACAGATATGTTCTCATGTGGCCACGTGGCTTCCCTGGGCTCTCCTGAACAGACGTGCCTCTGCCTGTGCCTGCAGTCCCACGCCTGGGATCGCTGGGCAGAGCTTTGCATAAACTCGTGTTGTGTGCCTGTGGTCTCCAGGAGTGAGCCCACGGCACTCAAGGAAACCAAGCACCTGGGACAACCTTACAAACTAAATGTCCCTTGAGCAGCAATGTCCTTCGTGTTTCTGCCTGGGGCCATGTCCCACTGGCTTTCCCCTGGGCAGCTGGGCCACTTGCAGAAGGTGATCTCTTTGGAAAGAGCTATGGGAAGGGCACTGGAGGATTATTAGATTTTTAAGGAGGCAGCGATTTTCCTCCTCCCCGCTCCCATGGCTTTTGTAAAGTGAGCAGGTGATGCGCTGACTTAGAGCAGGGATGAGTGCTTGCCTCATGGGCTTTGAGCCCCTTCCACCCAGCCAGAGGGGTTTTCTGTGTAGAGGGTCTCAGGGTAAGGCCAGTGCCAGGTGGATTAACTGTTTGGGACAGATGCACCACAAGTCAAACAAGTTCACCTGAGCCAGGCAGCTGCTGAGTTGGCAGGACTGGAAATCTCATTCCCAGAGGCTGCAGGCAGGGCAGGAGAAGGTGTGCTCCCTCCTCTGTCCTTGCTTGCTCATCACGTGGGGTGTGGGCTTTGGCAATGGCCCCAAAGAGCACAGAGCTGCAGGAGGTACTTCTGCAAACTAGCCCTGCCCCTATGATACAGCTTGTTGCAGGGAGACCCTCTGATGAGAAGAACCAGGCAGCAGTGAGACTCTCTTTGCAGAGCCTTGTGTCAAAACCTCTGCTGGGGGATGTGCACCCCACGTTAGCCTGAGACTCTTAGATTTGAGCTTACGGTTTTCCCATACCCCTTCCCATAGCCCTGGGGAGTCACTGACTGCAGTGGGAATAGGCAGAGATCTTGGCTTGTTTCTGCCCAGATACCATCGCTGCCTGATCCCATCTCGCCCGATTCCAACCTTGCTAATGGCTCCTTAAGCAAAGAGGATGCAGAGGGGTGGGTGGAATTTCTATTTGCATTAGAGTTTTTGGCAATGCTGTGCTCTCCTAGGTCGTGCACACTCCTTAGGAACACCCTCCTGCCCTTGGGGCCACGGTCTGCTGGTGAGAGCCAGGATGATGATCTCATACCCCCCAGCTGCTGCTGCACCAAGTCAGCTATCACTAGAGGTCACCTCAGATTCTCCTCTGGAGCAGCCCCTTGCATAGGGATGGATGAAGAGGTTGTATCTTCCCCTTCTCTCACTGCTTATTTCTCTGGGTGGGGTTTTCACATACCTCCTCTGTGAGTTTCAGAGCACATCCCGTTGTTGAGGCAGGGGTTGCTGCTGCAGGCACCAGTCGGGGAGCAACACTGCTTTATCCCCACCTCTTCCATGACTTCCTTTGATTGCCCTTTCCCAGGCAGGAGAACCACTTCTTTGCCATTGATTGCAACCACATCCAGGCAGCCCCTGAATCCCCACATGACTCTCTGGGACTGGAACGACTGACGGAGTCCTCCAAAAATCAAGTCCCGTCTTCCCTGGGAGACGCTACAGGTCCCTGGCAGCTGGAGAGAGGCGTTTCCCAGGCCATCGATGAGCAGGCGTACAGATGTATTCTTCACCTCCAGGAAGACTGAGTGCCACTCTCCATCACTCACAAAATGTGAGGAGGAGAGGTTCCCGGTGTAGCTTCCCCGGCAGCTGTACCCCAGATGAGGCACTCCATTAACCACCTGCAAAACATGTCCCAGAGGTCATGGTTAGCTGTGGTACAGGTGGCTGCTCTTTATGGAGGCTTTCAGCACTGCTGCTTGCTGCCCTGTCTAAGCACTGAGAGCTGGGATGAATCCCAGTTTTCAGATTCCAGGAATTACCAGCTAGTCCAGTGCAGCCCCTTTCACCCGCATTAAGCTATACATGGATCAGCTACAGCACATTTATGTGACTGCAATCTCCTGTATTTTATAAATCACCTTCCTCTCTCTGGAACAACTTCACCTGTGGTCCTTCTCTCAGGCTTTGACCAGTGTGCAGGGAGGGAAGCTCATCTTTTCCATGTAACAGGGTGCAGAGCCACATAATCATACTCCTGCAGCTGCTTCATCCTCCTCCCCTCTTCTTGAGCCTAACCAGAGCCCTGGTATTTAGAGTACCTGTATCTTCATCACCAGTCACACATGGACTCTTGTTCTGGGCCACGTGGCCTTTATTCTCTTCTCACTGTCTCATTGTCAGCGGGGAGGGTGCTGGAGCAGTTGCCCCTTGGCATAGGTGAGGTTGCTGAAAGGACCTCATGGAGGTGGAGCACTGGCAGCTTTCTCTGGAGGAGGATAGGAGGAGTTGGGAGGCAGAGAAAGGAATTAGCCCAGCTCCTAACCAGCTTGCTGGAAAGCCAGGCCAAAGCTGCTAATTGGTGTTGCAATGCAAACTGTGATCTCCTGCAGAAGGGAGCAAGACAAGATACTGAGCTGCTAAAAGTGAACTACACCAGTGTCTTCTGCATTTGAACTGGATGTCAGAAATTCCTGTTTGTGGCCCAAGACTGATCTTTAAAGCTCATGAGGAGGAAGGAAAGGTTAGCTGTGTTGTTCCAGAGTGAAATCAAGGTAAATCTCATTCTCCCCTCTGTTTTGTTGATCACACCTCTTTGTCATAGAAGCCAAGAGCTTATGGAGAGGAGATGGAATGGAACATTCCTGGAAAACCTGCAGAGCTTCCTATGGTAATCAAGCAGACACAAGAGGCATCCTCACTAGAGACAGTGAGAAGTGGTGATGCTTGGAAGAGGCTAGAAGAGCCTCTGAGTGATCGTAGGCTGCTCTCAGCTCTAGATGAGGTTACTCTGAAGGGGTCAAAAGCAGAGCACCACAACAGTTAACTCTTAGAGAAGCCCATGGTATAAATACATCCCAAGACCAGCTGCTGAAGGAAGAACTAGATGCAGCTGGCACGTGTCATGAAAGGGCCTCGGGGCAACACGTGTGTAAATCTCTTTGCACAGTTGGCAAGTGCACTGGAGAACTTTGTCACTTGACTGGCAGAATACGATTTCACTTCAGATGGGTCTGTAGGTTTGGCTTGTTGATTTCTGAGGCTGGGAGACAGCTGAGATCTCAATTACCTGGAGAAAGAACTGACAGAATGCCAAGTCTTTCCCTCCTTGCCTGGATTGGTTTGCCATCCTCTTGCTGAACATCCTATTTCTGAACATCAGGAGAACTTAGTGATAGGAAAGGTGATGACATGCACAGCCCTGAGAGAACTCATCCTCTTCATCAAATCTACAAACCATCTGTTGTGATTATTTCAATGCTTTAGCTTGTACCTAGAGTACTGCAGTCTGCAAAGCTTGAAAACTTGAGGGCTACCCTCTGTTTTTTGAGGCCAGGTGGTCTAGAAAAGATTTGATCCCTGAGATATTGTTAATAGAGAGAGTCAGGGAAGAAATGATTCACAGGAAGCTTTATGGTGCAGGCTGTACAATTGTTTCCTATTTAAAAAACTTGTAGAAACACGTGGGTACGGAAGATCATGACACACTGAACTCCATCAGTAGTGAATCTTCCCTCCTTTCACTCTATGAGTTAGGCTTGACTCAGCAGAGCATCCTGCCATCTCATCCTTTCTGAGCACCATCTGAAGGACTGGTCTCCTGCTGAACTACTTGATGACTCTCCTGCCCAGAGGTGGGACAGAAAGCCAAAGTGAGAAGCTGTTTTCCTTGTTAGCCCTTTATGATGCAGTTTAAAGTCACTCTTGGAGATAGGTACAGGATATATGGATGATGCTTCTCTGCTCTTGCTCTTAAGGAGGGATGCCTGGGGCATCAGGAACCTGCAATAAGTACTTGGGGCAGGTCCCCAGTGCAGTGGCAGCTGTGCAGCTCTCTGCTTGTGTGACTATTCTGTAACAGTGGAGAGAGAAGTATTTCAAAATAGGAAGATGGGGTGGTGAAGCTGTGAGAAGGGATGAGGGAACTCAAGGACGAAGTGAACACTTCCAGGTACGTTACAGTGTGTGGATCTCAACAGGATTAGTCTCAGGAACAGAAAGAACAAACCTCTGTAAACTGATAAGTGTGTCTTATGATCTCCATCTCCTATTAGTCTGAAATGTGTTGACAGGGGGATTGGACTAGATGATCTTTTGAGGTCCATCCAATCCCTAATGTTTCTATGATAAGGACTATACAAAACCCCTATTCTTTAATCAGCCTGCTTTCCTTCTGTTACCAAAGTGGGAGAGGGAGATCACAGAATCTCAGAACGTTAGGGATTGGAAGGGACCTTAAAAGATCATCTAGTCCCCTTGGCGAAGTCATGCTGACTGTCCCTGATGACCCTCCTGTCCTTGATGTGCCTAGAGACAGCGTCAAGGATAAATTGTTCCATCACCTTTCCGAGGATGGAGGTGAGGCTGGCTGCTCTGGGTCCTCCCTCTTACCCTTTTTAAAGATTGGAGTGACATTTGCTGTCCTCCAGTCCCTAGGCACCTCTTGTAATCCCCATGATTTAGAAAAGATGATGGAGAGTGGCTTAGCAATGACTTCTGCCATCTCCCTTAGCACTTGTTGGCACATCCCATCCAGGCCCATGGATTTGTGTACATCCAGTTTGCTCAACCTATCCTTAACCCAGTCCTCATCAACCAAGGCAAGGTCCTGTCTTGTCTCAACTTCCTCTGGAGCCTCAGCAGTCTGGGGCTTGATATCAGGACAGCCCCCAGAAGTATAGACAGAGG
>JAOXOE010000765.1:13628253-13644553 GCA_028565055.1 Phoeniculus purpureus | reverse complement strand
TCCTGCTGTGGCAGGGGGATTGGACTGGATGATTTTTTGAGGTCCCTTCCAATCCCTAATGTTCTGTGATTCTGTGATCTATAGGATGTCATCAACTATGAAATGCCATAGTCTCTAGGATGCAATCATCTATGGGATGCCTTAGATGTCTGCCCACCTGCACCAGTGCCACATGAAGGCTTACAGCCATCATCCCCATCCTCTTGGTCCTGGCTGGCTGCCCCAGGGTCCGTCCTACTGCTTTGTTAATATCACATTGGGTAGGAGACAAGTTTTCTTCTCACCATTCTCTGTTCTCAAGGCTGTGAGCTCCTGGGAAGCTGGTCCCGGCTGCTGCTGTGTTTTTAGCTGTGTCTGTCAGAGAGAGAGAAGATGCTAGAGCAGGGTGGGACAAAGAGGGCAGGTGGCTGCAGGTAGAGGACACCCTGCAGCCAGGCACCCTCTGCTGAGCACACTCTCCTTAGACTCGGGTGCTCATACAGCAGTGGCCCCTGCCTGATCCCCTGGTCTGAGTCAGCCCCAAGCACCCATCGGTGCATATGCACTGCCCTGAGCCCATGACACTTCCCTGCACCTTGGGCACTTTGCCAAGGGGCATTGCCAGCCACCAGCTGGGAATCCTGAGGGACGCTCACACCCTCTCCAGCCATGGTGCTGGTGCAGAATACGGTCAAGCAGCAAAACATTAGTAGGGGAGGGCAGGCAGCACCAGGCAGGACTAAGGGGATGGCAATTCCTTACCACCCTGCTCCTGCCCTGTCCCCAGGATGCTCAGAGTCGGCTGCTCCCTGGCCTCCCACAGCACCCCAGAGACCCTGGTGCAGGGGACAGAAAGGAGAAATACCCATAGGGCAGGGGTGATGTGGACCCTGTGCAGAGCTGGCAGCGGGTGAGGGCTGGCAGTGTCACAAGGATGACCTCAGGAGAGCAGGAATGTGCCACTCAGCCCCACGCATAGCCCCATGCTCAGCCCCACGCTCCTGCTGCTGCCACGGGCTGACACAACCCAGAGCTGGGAGCTGCCTGCAGCAGCACAGCTTTGTGGTTTTGCCTTCCAGCCCTGAAGGGTTTTAATTTAGTCATTTAGAGGGAGAGAAAAAAAGAAATTATAGATATTTTTATCTGTTGCTGAAAGATAGAAGCAAAACTCTCCTGCTCACACAGCTCAAGCTCCCTAGCGTGGGGTAAACCTTTGCCTTGGGTCATGCATTTGGGCAGGGGTTTGGATGCAGCATGGAATCCACCTGCAGACATGCTGCTGCTCCACAGCCCCCCAGCAAAGCCAATCTTACGGTATCAGTCACTGCAGAAAGCAGCCCCACAGCTTGTGGGACCCCGCTGTGCTGGCTGCACCAACCCAGCTTGGCCCTGCTGTCACAGCAGTGTTGGCCAAACACACACACGGTTAGTTAGGGAGCTTGGCCTGGGAAAAAAGGGAGGCAAAGCAAACAGGCATCCCTGCCTCCACCCCCACTGCAGCCCCCCTTCAGAGAGCTGGAGGGAAAGGCAGTTGCCAGAGAGAGCAGGAAACTGAGCAGAGCTCTGGGAAGCCACCACAGCTTTATCTGCCCTTCTATGGCATGAGCAGCCACGGCAGCAGGGGGATGAGGCACTGGGTGCTCAGGATTTGCAGGGTTTGTTCTTGTAACCTACACAACTCACCCTGCAAATGTGGGGTGTCCTGGGATGCTGCTGAGCCCTGCCTGCAGAGGGTCCCCAGGATCTCCAGCCTGTCCCCAAACCCATCTGATGGGCAGCCCTCTGCTATTTAATGTGCCCAGTGTCCTGGGATGGGGTTTGGAGTCCATTTGGGGTGAGTGTGGATGAGACAGTCAGGGTTCTGCATGAAATTCAAAAGATCCCCCCCCTGTTTTACTGCAACAAAGCAAAGATTATGGGGGAGACAGACCATCCTGGCACGGTGGGGTCACACAGCCCCCAGGGGTTTTGGATGAGCTGAGCCTTGCCAAGAGCAGGATGCTGGTACCTTCTCCAGGAATCACAGAACCACAGACTGGCTTGGGTTGGAAGGACCTTTCAAGCTCATCTAGTTCAACCCCTTGCACCGAGCAGGGACATCTCCAACTACAGCAGATTGCTCAGAGACGTGTCCAACCTGACCTTGGGGAACCATCCCTAAACCTCACCTGCCCAAAGCAACCCTTCCCTGCTGATGCATCCCACTTCATGCCGAAGTCAGAGCCCAGCACTGGCTACTCCTCATCACCCCCTCCCTGTGCCCTAGTGAGGGCTATGTCTCTACCATGGATCTGATCCAGAGCAACTTCACCTCTCCCGATGCTCCAAACCCAGTGGGATGGGGCATTGGAAGCCCCTCAAGGCAGATAACTGGAGACAACTGCACAGCTCAGAAAGGGCTGAAGGGAGCCAGAGGTCTGTCAGCAGACTGATCTAAATACCTGCCCCGAGGCTACGCACGGTGCACCCTCCTATCTCTGGAGCAATTAAAACAGAGTCTGGAGCTAATTTTAATCCTAAAGATTTAATTGTCCTTTGGGGTGAGAGCTCCACCACCAAACCCAGGGTGGAAAGCAAGATGTGGCTGAAAACTGGCTGAAATACAGGGGCACTTCTGGCTGCCTCATCCAGAGCAGTCTGTGGTGCCCATCTCTGGTATCTCTGGGGCACTTTGGAGAGTTGGAAGACAGTGCTGGTACCTACTATGTGTGAAAGGAGCAGTCGGGGGTTGCTCCACCTGGAACAGCTTTAGCCCAGGGAAGAAACAGCCCAAAACATCCCTCAGGTGCAGTCATGGGCCCTGCAGCTTGTAGAATCATATAACTATTTAAGTTGGAAATGATCTTTAAGATCACTGGGTACAACTGTTATCCCATAAGGTCTTAGTATGGAAACCTCTGGCTTTGTCTCTGAGGGAGCTGATGCCAAAAAATACCTTCTAACTCTAAAGAAAAAGTTTATCTACGTTCTTAGAACTAAATATTTCTAATGGTCGAAGGCAAAACTGTTTATGGGTGGATTAATTGGGATTTCCAGCAGAACATGAGGCATCTCCGAAGGTTCCAGCAGTGGGGAGTCCTCATGCAGAAGCAACCTCTGCTTTTCAGCCCTTGGCGTGAGGCGGGGTTTTGTACTGTGTTTTCCTTCCTCTTTTCCTGCTTTACAAATACCTTAAGCACTTAAACCACACAATGTTCCCATCAGTGAATGCAATCACAGAGAGGCAGGAAACTAACATTTAAATCCCAGCTCTGCTCCTGGGGACCAGGTTTTGCTTCATGGCTGTGGAGAATTGGGCCAGTATTTGGCCAGGTGACCCTAAAGCTTCCCTGGGACCTGCAGCAGTCACTGGGTGGCACAGGTCTGTGGGACCTGTCTGTGACTCCGCTGCTGCTTTTCCTCCAGCGATGGTTGTTAACAAGATGGCTATCACCCTCCCAGCCAGACCTGTGCTGCAGATCCCACACAAACTCTCCACGCTGTTGGCAGCCCCAAGTTCTCACCCTGACCTTTCCCTGACCCCTGCTGCTACATATAGTTCCTATATCTCCCAAACAAATTCCCCTCGGCCCTGGATGGCGGCCAAACCCCAGCACTGGTCTTTTGGGACGGCGTCTTGGCCTCTCCCACGCTAGGAGCCCCTCTGAAGGGCAACCAGAGACCATCGTTGGATAGAGCCAGAAGGAAAGGGATCTTTGAGGACAGTGTCTGCAGCCTGGATCTGGGCTCTGGCTGCAGCACCTGCTCCTGAGAGTCCTTACTGTCCCGCTGCCCACAGACCAGTGATGGGGAGGATGAGGCTGCCGGGCATGCAGTGGTACCTGGTAAGTTGCGCACCCACTGGCATGGGCTCCCCAAGGTCACCTCCAACCTGAGCCTGGCCCCAAAAGCCTTCATAACTCCCAGCCCCACGACAGCTCCCAGACTGAGCACCCATAGCTCATCTCTGGGGTTTGAGGACGCACCCTGCCCCCATCAACCCCAAGGGACCAGCTCCGTCAGTTCATGCATCAACAGGAGGAGGGTGAAGGTCTCCCACTCCACCTTTTGGTACCCTGGACACAAGAAGATGAGCAGAAGCAGCTTGGTGTCTGCCCTTACCCCTATTCAGCATAAAGGGGATTTCAGTGCTGCTTTCAGGATTAACTGAGTTTAGTCACAGCAGCAGGGCTGTTTCCTGGGGGCACAAATCGTGGTGAGCAGCACCGCAAGGCTGAGCTCAAGCACTGGAAGGGAAGTGTCTGTGGGCTTATATTTCCGTATTTTGGTGAATTGCTGCTCTCAACACCTGCAGCCTCAGGGCTGCTGTTTTCCCTGTCCCATGCCCCTCCTTGTGAGCTCTCAGAGTCACAGCCTAGCCCAGAAGGGTCTGATCTTATGACACAGAGAAGAGTGGATTTTTTTTCCATGATATGGAGAAGCAGCCAAGCCTGTAAGAGCTGTAAATAAAGGCACTTGCTGGCGCTGGAGCTGCGCCTGCTCCCCCTACACATCCCAGCGGCAGGTCCTGGGCAGCCAAGCTCTCCCAGCTGCCTCTGCAAAGGGTATGGGGTTAGGGAGGCACTCTGGCACTGTGGGGCCTCTCTGACTTTCCTCCTGCCACACTCTACCACCACAACCCACCAACACCAGCACACACAGCTCATCTGACCCTGCAAACACCTCCTGAGGCCAATGGTGGAGTAAGCATGTCAGAAAAATTAGAATAATTAGCAGCAGATAATTTCTAGACATTCACTCCCAGTAGAACTCCTTGGTGCACAGTGATGGACTGAGGTCTGCTGTGGACTCAGAGCATTCCTCTGCAGAAGTGTCACATTCAGCACAAGAGGGGACCCTGCGCAAGGTAGGGATCCAACTTTGGGACAAGGGAGGATGCTCTGGGAGGATGGCAGAGCACTAGCTGGGGGAACCCATACCCATCCTGTATGGGACCAGCATTCCCAACTGGCATTGTCACCCTAGATGCTGCACCCCCTTTAGCACAGACTTTCCCCTGAGATTGTGACAGCCTGAAGGGTGCTGGAGGGCATGTGGTGCCCAACTGCCACAATGCCCAGTGCCAGCTGCCCCACCCCAAAACCAGTGGGGTCCCACACAACTGGGGGCAGCTGCACTGCCCAGCCCTGCTGCTCCCCCAGGTAGGGGGAAGGTCCCACAGCGGGTACCCTCGGCACACCCCCTTCACACAAACCCCAGCCCCACAGAAACCCCAGTTCCATGCAAACCCCGGCAATACGCACAGGCAGTCCAACGCGAACTCCAACTCTATGCAAATCCCGTCCCCATGCAAACCCCGACCCCACGCGAACCCCGACCCCACGCGAAGCCCAGCCCAGTCCAGCCCAGTAAACCCAGTACCTTGCCGCTGGCGGGGCAGCAGCGCAGGGCGCTGCCGGTGCAGCCCATGGAGCCGCGGCCGGAGCCCGCTCAGCGCAGCATCCCCCGGAGAGGGGGACAGGACGGACGGGACGGGACGGGACGGGATGAGCCGCCCCAGCTGGCAGGCAGGGGAAAAAAAAATTCAAAAAATTAAAAAAAACCCCTCCAGTCCTCGCAGCTGCTCGCAGGCAGTGCCGGGAGAGGGTGCTCTGCACCCCCGAGCTGCGGGCAGGGCCCCCGGCCGCAGCCTGCCCGCCCCCGGGGCTGGCCCTGAGCTCCCGGCGGGGTTGCTCTGGCCCTGGGACCCCCACCCCCCGCGAGTGTCCCCACCCTGGCTTCAGGGGGCTTTGTCCCACGCAGAGTTTGGGACTTGCCTGGCCCGGGAATGCTCCGTCCTTGCGGGGAGAGACTGGGGATGCTCCGTGCTGGGTGGGGGGAAAGGGGAGAAGGACTCCTGCAGCAGGGTTGGGGTCCAGCCAGAGCAGGACTGGCTTTGGGGGGTGGCTTGAACCCAGCCCAGCCTAGTGGACGGAGTGATGTGATGAGGGCAAGGCAGGATCCATCCCGGCTTTTGCCATCACCCCATAAATTTCCATCTTGTGCTGGGGTAGCTTTGGGGTGTTATCTTTTGGCAAGGTCTCTGCTCTGGGGGTAGCTGTGCTGGACAGAAGGGGCTTTCAGTGTGGTTCATATGGGGAGGGGCAAATCTAGCAATCCCCCATCCAGAGCATCCCCAACCCCCTGAATGCTGGGCCTGGAACCAGGGTGCCCTTTTCCAGGAGGAAGTCCTACACTTTGGAAATGGATCCTAAAGAGGTGGGGAAACACACTGGGTTTAAATTGCCTCACCTGAAAATTAACGTGAGGTCAAGTAAGTTCCTCCAAACATTTTGGTTTTGATGATTATTTTTAAAATGTGATGAAATAACAGACATTTCCAGTTCTGACCCACAGAAACAACCGCTGCCACCCAGCACTCCTGAAATAGGAGTGTTTCAGCCACCTCACGAGGCTGTGCCCGTATGGACACACTGCCAGTTTTGTCAACAAGTTTCTATTCTGACATTTTCCAAATATCCCCTGGGTGAAGTCCAAGCAGCCCATGGCTCAGGGGCTGCCAGCGTGCTGGTCTTTTGCCACCTCTCCCGCACTGCCTGCTTGGCCAGTGAGGGTGCGGAGGTGCGTGGTTACCCCACAACATGTGACTTAGTGGAGCTTTTTCTGCGCAGGTAACCCTGGGACCAGGGAAATTGTGAAACAGCACTTGGATAGGAGGGTGGGGAAGGTGAGGGGCATGCCCACAGCTTCCCGGAGACTGGTGGGACCAGTTGCCTGCTCCTCTTGGGTAGGTGCTGCCTGTTCGTGAGTCACAGCCGCTTCCTGGCATCAGCCCCCAGCACACAGAAACCACTGAGAGCGTCTCTGTTCTTATCTCTCCCAGCACTTCATACATGGGGCAAGTGTCCTTCCCAGCCTGAGACTACTTATTTGGGCTGAGTAGATCTTTTTCGGGATAAAAAGCTCTGTCAGCACAAGGTGCTGCTCTCCACCTCTCCAGGGTTAATTAAAAATCCTGGACCAGAGTCTAGAGGCTGAAGGCTTGCAGGGGTGAGCACAAAAGCACAGGCCTGTTTCCAGGCGGGATTTGCATCTCTGTGGCCGTGGCTGAGAACAGGAGCAACTGTGTGGGCAGCTGACGAGGAGCCTGCCCAGCTGCCATCACGTCTTGCTGGTGCACAAAGGTCCAGCAGTTTGCATGTGTGCTCGTTGTCATTTCTGGTTTTAGCTGTGGGGCTCCAAGAAGGTGCACTGGGATGTTCCAGTGCCATAAAGTGGGGTTTCTCTTGCTAGTGGTAGAAAAAAACCACTGGGTTTGGTCACATCAGGCTGATGTGAAAGCCAACAAGGCAGAGTTGGGGCTTCAGGATGGGACTGTGCAGTGAGCCCAGCTCCAGCAGCCCATTCCCCAGCTCCACATCCCACGCTATGGCAGCTACAACCCTGCTCTTCTATAAATCACTAACTGTCCCTATAACTAACTTGGTGAAGGGGCTGCACCAGATCATGTTACTTCCTTCCTTCAACCTGTGGGTGCATCTGCGAGGCTGCTTGCCGGAGTCCTGCTTGTGCTGCCCTAAAAGACTCTTATTTAACTCAACTTTGGCAATGTCTCAGTTTCTCCAACTTTTCCTGTGTGGTCTGCATGGATGCGTCCCTACTGGAGAGATCTCCCAGCTCAGCTCACCTTCATCCTCTAGATGAAGAGTCTCACTAGAGTTATAATTTGGTCCCTTTGCAGGGCAGCATTAAACTACCCAGAAGCTCCTGTCCGGCTGCTTTGGAGCAAAGCAGGGACTTCCCATGGTGGTGTAGCAATGGGATTCAGGGCCGCAGTATCTCACCCACCTCTCCCTCTACCAGGGGAGCATGTGGAGCTAGGCTGCTGGAGCCTGCTCACTGAGGGCTGAAGATGACAGAGGTTATGACAGCAAGGGGATTTCTGCCCATGCAGAGACAGGAAAGAGGAGGTGATATGTGGCAGCCACCTGGGGCAGCTTCAGCATGTTTTAGAGCTTGCCCCGATGTGTTTTTCAGTGTTATCATTGTCTCTCCCCAGGAACAGCAGCTGCTGGAGCAATCTCAAGGGTTTTCCCTAGAAAAGAGAGCCTGGGAGGGTTTATCTCCTGCTCAGCAGAATTGCCTAAATGGGATAACAGCTGGCTGAAAGTTGAGTTAATTTGTGCCAATGGTCATCTGAAGTGTTTGCCAAAGCTTATGGATAAGAGAACTATTTATGCAAGCTGTTAAAGTGTCTCCACTCGCCCTCCAGTTCCAGCTGCTAAGGTCTGGGCAGGACAGGGTGGGTACAAGAGAGTGCCCTGCATGGTCTCTGTGCAGGGTGGTCCTGTGACTGCAGATAGGGGTCTTTTATTTCCTTTCCTAACTTTTCAGAAATTGTCTAGGAAAGAAAAAAAATAAAGGAGAATAAGATTTTGCTGGCCCACAGCAATGCTCAGTGAGTCCTGGCAGTGGAGAGAGGGTGGTCTGTGGTGGCACCCTTCTGCCCTGCACACGGTTTGCAATTTGTTTGCTCTTGTAAATGAGAGCTAACAAAATCTTCAGAGCTGTCGCCTGTCTGTGCTGGCTGCTTTTCTTCAATGCAAATTAAAGATGTTTAGGCAGATCTGCTGGGACCTTGTGATTTGGGCTTTGCATAGTGTGATAGCTCAGAAAACTGTTTGAGCTGTAGAGGATCTGGTACATGTTGGTGCCCTAGGTCACAGGCTCCTTTGGTTGGGATCCAGCTCATGCAAGCTTCTGCCTTGAGGTAGAGCAGCGATTTCAAGCCATGCCTGCCCCTACCTGTGTATTTCCAAGCAGAAAGATGTGGGTTAACCTGTCCTTACAGGTTCTTTATTCTCTCTTCTTTTCCCCATGGCAAAGTGGAGGGGGGAAGGATGAGAATGGAAACTCAACCTTCACCCACGCTAGTAGCGAGAAGCAGCAGAGCATGTGGTGCTAGGGGCTCGAGGCAAAGGGCTCTGCTCCCCTCCCCACCTCAAACACATGCATCTCTGTCTCCATCCCTGTCCCCCTGCTGCTCGGGGCCTCAAAGTGAAAACTAATCTCAGGGAATAAGTTTCTGCCGTGCTCCCGGGTGGGAGGGACGGGGCTATTTATTCCTCACCCTTAAGCCTCTGCAGTGGATCAGCCACACAGTTGTTGCTGCCGACACGGGGTGGGCAGCACCATTGGTCCCAGCCCCTGCCGGCTCCTGCGCCCTGCCTGCTCCTGCGCCCTGCCTGCCTGCTTTCCACCGGCCTCGCTGCTAAATAAGGACGAAAGGCTAAAAATAGAGCTGAGACAGGGGTTTGGACGAGCCAGGCAATCCTTCCTAGGGCTGGGAGTGATACAGCAAGGCCAGTCAGCATGGAAGGGAACAGGGTCCCACAAGTGGGTTCTGACTGTGCTGTAGCAGGAGGAAAAGGCTGAGACCTGCCACATTCATGTCCTAGATGCTCAGACAGCTCAGCCCCTTCCAGCTTTCCACAAGGAAAAAACATCTGCTTAACAAAATAGATGGGAAACCCCCACTCCTGTGCCATCTGTGGTGGTGGGGAACCCCTGGGGCCATTCCAGCATGATGGGGGGGGGCTTGGTGCAGCTCTGGCTAGAAAATTAGCATCTGGAAGGGGAAGGGTGGAAGAAGGGGTGTATGTGGGTGTTACATCTAAAATTGTGGATACATGAGTGGTGGGTAGTGGGATGATGCAGAAAACTGCCCAGCAAGGGACTTCCTGATGACCGGGTGCTCCCATTCCCTGCAGAACACATGGCATTGTGCTCAGGGGCACAAGTATTTCTACTCTCCAGCTGATGTCTGCCTTATGTGGTGCATGAGATGGGGGGATCCTGGGGATCCTGGGTGCCTCCAGGATGGTCACAGGGGTTCTGGGTGCCAGTCTGGGGTGGATATGCACACCTGCAGCTAGCTGCCTTGGCCAGTTCAGAAGAGACCAAGACCTGGCTGAGAAGGGGTTGGTGGGGAGATGGTCTAAGCTCACCCACTGGAACTGGGTGCTGTGGATACTCTCAGCACCTCCCTCCCAGTGCCGACAGAGAGCTAAGAGCTGAGTGACAGGGAAGGCACCTCTTCCCGTCCCAGCATCCCTGAGAGTCCAGTCCTGGACTTGGCAGCGAAACTGAGGACGGAAAAAAAAAAAAAGAAAGAGAGGAAAAAAAAAGACAAAAAAAAAAGAGGAAGAGAAAATCTGAGAGCCAATACAAGGGGAGGGAGGAGGACCCGGGACTGGGAGGGGCATCGGGAACTGGGAGGAGAATCGGGGTCTGGGAGGGGAGTTGACAGCGGAGCTTGCAGCCTTCACTTGCAGTCCCGGGGACTCCAGACCCGACTCAGACCGCAGCGCTGCTGTAGCCCCCCGCTTTTCCGCCCCCTCCTCGGAGCGTTTGGCCGCTGCGTGCCCGGATGGTGCCGGAGCGCCCCGCGGCGATGCGGGCAGCGATGCGGGGAGCTATGCTGGCAGCGCTGCTGGCGCTGTGCGCGTTCCCGCTCTGCCCGGCCGCGCTCGGAGCTGCCAGACCCCGCACCCTGCGCAAGGTGAGAGACCCCGGCCCTGCGCCCCGCTCCCTATGGGGCTGCGGGAGGGATTGGCGAGGGGAGGCAGCTGGGGGGTGGGAAAGCTTCAGCCATCCTGCTGGGTTCTGCAGGGGCTGGGCTGGGAGATACCGGGGTCCCACACAACAGAGCTCCGGGCTCAGCCTGGGAGCAAAGGGAGGGAGGGAGGACGGGAAGGGAGCGGATTTATTTCTCTTTGGATGAACCATCCTGAGCCAGGAAGGCTCCCCTGTCTCTGTTCCCCAGGCTGAGCTTTCCCTGCAGCCTCTCGGCCTCTCATTGCCTTCCCTGTTCCTGAATTGGGTTAATGGCTGAACTCGGTAATCTTGAAGGTGTTTTCCAGCCTAAATGACTCCATCATTCCAAGATTTTCTAGCTCAGGTTGCTGCTGCCTCCTGGTTCCCACGCAGCACTGGGCCAGGCTCCTCACCCTGTGCTGATTAAGATGGGGCTGATTAGGATGCATCATTCTCAGGCGTGTGCAGGGGAACATCCCTAGTTATTTTCCAGGAACCTTGGTGTTACCTTAGGGAAGGGGGAACCAGTTAGGAAGGTTGGAGGAGGCTCAGCAGAGGGGCTGTGGTTCAGCCACACGCACACACTTGCTGAGTTTTTCCCTCCCGTGGAGCCTCTTTACCTGCGGACCCAGCAGCAGCAGACTCCTAGCTCTTGCTAAGTGTTGGGGTGCAGCCAGCCCCTTGCCCCTGCTTGCTCTGAGCCCCACAGCCTGCCCTGGGCTGAGCAGGATGGGCTGCAGAGCTGGCGTGGGCAGCAGTGCCTGCTGGCACCAGGCAATAACAGCTTCCACCAGTTCTGCGGCTGCTGGGCCAGGCCTGAGGAGTCCCATGCCCACATCACAGGGACACGAGTTGCCCCAGCCAAACCTGCTTGAGGTGCACAACCCAGACAGCTTCCCTGCCAGGAAAAGACTTGCAATTAGGCTGGAGCCTGCTCAGGGAGGAATCTGGGGCTGGGTACCCGCCACTGGCTTGTAGCAGTTTCAGGGGAGGCTGTTGCTGACCTCCTTTTGCCTTTGAACTTGGATTGTGGCAGTAGAGGGCTCCAGTGGTGTTGCCAGCCTGTGGCTTTACTGGTGGTGGCCAAGTAGGCTGGTGGGACTTGGAGGAAACGAGGGGGATATCTCAACATGGCTCCCTGCCCAGCCAGGACACATGAGTGATGTCCTGCTATCTGTGTGACATCTCCTGCCCTTTGATTATCCTGTGGGATAAGGCCGCTATCCTGGCACGTTAAGATAGGATCAAGGGATGTATCAGGCAGGCAATGAGCCTGGTTTGTCTGCCTCCTGGAATGAGTGGAGATGGAGATGTTAAGCGAAGTCTGACGTGTGATGTGTGCATGAGATTTCTGCTCCTGCTCAGAAGCAGGTGGATGGAGCCTCACAACCCCCAAGATGGTTCCTGGCTGAACTAGGAGTCTGTGCTGGCCCCACAGCCACCTCAGGGCTCAGCCACAACCAACCTGCCCTGGTCCCTGCTTGCTTTCTCCCCTTTGCTCTTGCACGCCTTGCCAGGGGCCGTTGGCATTGGCGCCAAGGATGCTTCTTGCCCAGTTCACAAAGAAAGTGTTTGGACGTTCTGCTGAGGCAAGTTTGCAAATTGCATCTTGAGAACCTTCTTTGGGTGTGAAGTACATGCAGATGGAGAGTTTCTGCAATGCCCTCAGGCTCAGAGAGCTGGGAGTGCAAGAAATGCAGAGGGAAATACTTGTTTGGCATTTGAAGAGGGAGTGAAGGTCATTTTCTGGCTGTGTTTGTGAGCAGATGTGAGCAGGGGTCAGAAGTCCAGCACTGGGGAAACCTGCAAATCCATAGCAAGGCTTGCCCTGACTGACTCCTTCCATCCCTTGATGCCACAGGTTGGTGGCTTTGCCTGGGAGAACTGTGGTGACAAGAGGAACCCCGTGGTGCTGCAGAGCCTCTCTGTGGCACCCGACCCCATCAGCATCCCAGGGAGACTGCGAGTCAGTGCGGCTGCCAGCAGCAGCAAGACCATGGCCTCCCCTCTGAAGGTGGGTGCTGAAGACGCCTCTGTGGGACAAGGGAGGGTAGAGCTTCCAAAGACTGACAGGACCTGGGAAGAGCCCAGCAGTGGGTGTGGGAATGGGCACAGAGCAGTCCAGGGCTGAGCATACTGGGCTCTGTAAGCCAGAGGGCGTCATGGGCATGGGGAGATGGGTAATGGGAGTAGACAGCCCAGTGGCTTGGGGAGACTGGTGGTGGGAACAGACAGCCCAATGGGAAACTCTCAGTCTCGTGCCAATGGGAGAAACCACTTGAGGTGTGTCATATCCTTGGGACATAATGACTCAGGGAGGGAAGTGAAACCCCAAATGCCCTGGGTGATCCCGGCAGTTGATGCAGCATCTGTTTTTCAGAGGTCAGACTTGGCTGCTTCCTCCAGGAACATGTGGTTCTGCTGTGGGAGCCCTGGGCTGGCCTGGCTTCCCTGAACCACGGTTTTGGGACTTTGTGGAATGAAACAGAACGTGTCTCTCTGCCCAGAGTGCATGGGATGTCTTGAGCAATGCCATAGTGCCTGTTTGGGGTTGGGGCTGTGGGGAGTATGGAGGCAGAGCTATGGGATGGCAGCTGCCAGGAGGTTTTTGGGCAGGAGAAGGAGTGGGTGTGTGGGGAGGTGTTTGCTCATGGGGTCAAGCTCAGGTTGGAGGAAAAGAAACCTGTAGGCAGAGAGGAACCGAAAGCAGAAGGGTGAAGTGGGGGAGGATATGATGGCCCTGTGAGTAGCCCAAAAAGCTACAAAAACAGAAGCTGAGGTGTGGTGGGCTGGAGGAGCTGTGGGTGCCTACGCATGTTGAACTGGTGCTGAACACCTTCTCTTTAGGCAGTGACAGTGGTGGAAAAGGCACTGGGTGACCTCTGGATCCAACTGCCCTGCATTGACCAGATGGGCAGCTGCACCTACGATGATGTCTGCACCATTCTCGACAATATCATCCCACCCGGCACGACCTGCCCAGAGCCCTTGCTCACCTATGGCATCCCCTGCCACTGCCCCTTCAAAGCGGTACATGTGGGGTTCCTACCTGATGTGATGCCCATGGTGCCACTGGCTACTGCTGAGCCCCTCGGTATGGGGCTGGGGTTCACCTGAGGTCTCACCTGTGTGTCCCCTCTCCCCACAGGGCTCCTATTCCTTGCCAGCCAGTGACTTCGACCTGCCTGATGTGGAGCTGCCTGCCTGGATGACCAACGGCAACTACCGTGTCCGGGCATCCATCAGCAATGGCGGGGAGGAGCTCGCCTGTGTCAAGGTGGCCTTCTCTCTCCAGTCCCAGTGAGGGGTGAGGGACTGTCCCTCCTCTCTTCTCCTCACCGCCTTGGTCTCCTACCCAATCTCATTCCAACCCATCCCTGCAAGGTACATCCCTCCCAGCACCTGTACCCCCCCTCATGCCTCCTCCCCTGCTACAGAAAGGTCCCTCTGGCTGTCCTGCTGACCCCAACCCCATCATCAAGGTGTCCTCTGGCCTGGACACAGTGGCCTTGGAGCCTAACCACAGCCTTTCCACATGACCTGGGGGTAGTTATATTTTACCTAGTTTCTCCCTTTTGTTCTAGTTAATCCCATCAGGGCAATTTTAGACAATAACATTCCAGGGAAAAGCAGTAGGTATTGGAGCAGTCTGTAGGGAGTGTTGGGAGTGCTGGGGCAGGCTGCAGAGAGGCAGGATCAGCTGTGGAGGTTGTCCTCGCTTGTCCCCACCACCTCACATAGAGCTGTATTGCACAAGGGTCTCCAAAGTGGCTGCAGGAGCTCTGTCCCACCCCCCACAGCTCTGGTACAACCCTGTCCTGTGTGTAGGACCAGCTTGGTGACAGGAGACACTGGTGAGGGAACCTCTCCATGTCCCTGCTGCAACAAACATCACAAGCACAGTGGGACTGAAGCCCCACAAAGCCCCAGTGGATATTCCCCCTCCCAAGGGACCAAGCAGAGGTGGTCAGACACTGGCCATGCTCATTTCAGGGGGACACAGCTCTGGTGGGCAGCTGGGGTACAGCCTGGCTGCAGACAAGTCCCACTCATCTCCTTTTACCGCTGGGACTAAGCTAAGGCAGGACGCTGCACTGGGACCATCTTCCCCAGGCAGGGGCACCTCACAACATGGAGCAGCATCCCAGGCATGGGAGATGACCATTAAGACCAGCAGCCTGGGTCTTATCTGGAAGTCCTGCAGCCTATCTCCTGGTTGTGTGGGCAAGCAGCTTCCTCCCTACCTGCAGCTCCAGGCAGGGTTTGTGGCTGACATCACTTGCTGTTACCAGGTCCTCATGCGGCAGAGGTGGAGGTGATCCCCAGCCACCCACAGCATCCCTCGTTGTCCCTGCCTCCATAGGGCTGGTCTTTCTCCAAGCACTTTATTCGCCTTAATTGGTGCCAGGCTGCCACAGTGGGAGGTCCTCTGCCCGGCAGACATGCTCCTGTCGCCTTTCTGTGCCCTCGCCTCGCTGTTCCACCCTGCTGCTGGGTCTGACCTGGGTTTGTTTTGCCTGGAGAAGTGCTAACCCCTTCACCCCTCTCCCTGCTGCTCTGCAGTACCCTGCAGTGCCAGGACAGCTTCCTCCTCCTGGGCAGGTACTGCAGGCTCTTAATAAATCTTTTTTACCAGAGAGCAGAGCTGATGTGTCTTGGAGCTGGGGCTGAGCTGGGAGTGGCATTTGGTTCCCTTGAAATAGTGGGAACGTGTTTTTTGAGCTGGAGAAGTGAAAGGTGGTGTTGGGCTGGGGTGGAGGTGGTGTTGGAGGGTGCTGTGGCCAGAAGAGCAGCGCTGAGGCCAGCTCCTGCATAAGGGGCACAGAAGGAGTCTGCAGGAACTGCTTTTGGACACAGGAGTACGGCCACCCCACACCCTGCCCTATGCTGGGGTTCTCAGGGGCGTCACTTGTCCTGATGACCATCCATCTTGTCCTTCATGTGACCATACTGGGACCAGTGCTGTTTAACCATGGGATCAAATGCACTCTCAGCAGGTTTGCAGATGACACCATGCTGAGTGCTTGACACACCTGAGGGATGGGATGTCATCCAGAGGGACCTGGGAAAGCTGGAGGAGTGAGCTTGTGGACATCAGTAGGTTTAACCAATGTCAAGTGAAGGTCCTGTACCTGGGCCAGGGCAATCTCTGGTGTCAATAAATGCTGAGGGAAGAAGGGATGGAGAGCAGCCCTGTGGAGAAGGACTTGAGGGTATTGGTGGAGGAAAAGCTGGACATGAACTACAGGGTGCTTGCAGTGCAGAAGCTGTGTCCTGGGGTCCAGCAGTGGGGTCAACTGTTTGAGTGAGAGGACAGACCTTTCAGCAGGACCTGCTATGACAGGACAAGGGGTGATGGTTTTAAACCGAGAGAGGGAACTAGCCAGAAGGAAGAAATGTTTTGCACTGGGGGTGGTGAGACCCTGGCCCAGGTTGCCAACAGAGGGTTTAGAAGTCCCATCCTTGGAACCACCCCAGGTCAGGTTGGACCTTGGGATTCTGAGCAATCTGCTGTGGTTGGAGATATCTGATCACCGCAGGGGGTTGGTCTGGAGGAGCTTGGAAGACCCTTCCCCAAACCGCTCTGTGACCCCATGACTCCGCGCGCTCACACGATCCTCCCCAGCGCCGCTCCGCAGCTGCAGTGCCCCACCGCGCCCGCCAGGCGGCGCCACAGCTCCCGGCCCCTCGCCCTCCCCTCGCCTTTGCGCGCAGGCGTGAGCGCCGCGGTCAGCTGAGCCGCCGGTCACGTGACGGCGCGGCCGAGGGGAGCGCGCCCGGCGAG
>JAOXOE010000765.1:13607465-13624338 GCA_028565055.1 Phoeniculus purpureus | reverse complement strand
CCCATCTAGTGGTCCACCCATCAAACCCATGCTCCACCAGCTTGGAGACCAGAATGTGGTGCGGGACAGTGTCAAAGACTTTGCTCAGGTCCAGGTAAACGACATTAGTTGCTCACCCCTCATCCATTAACGTTGTGATCTGTTCATAGAAGGACACCAGGTTGGTCAGGCAGGACTTGCCCTTGGTGAAGCCATGCTGATTGTACCAAATCACCCCTTCACAGTTCTCCTGTCTCAGTAGTGCCCTCAGGAGGATCTGCTCCATGATCTTACCAGGCACAGGGGTGAGACTGACCGGCCTGTAGTTCCCTGGCTTCTCCAGGAGGCTACCCATGAAGCTGGATATGGACTCTGCTCTCCCTGTGCTGCCTTCCGAGAGGGGAATAGATGGCTGTGTCATCCTCCTGATGCTTTGTGTCAGGAAATCCCACCTCCATTTTGGTTGGCAGTGCAGTAAAGAAGGAAAGTCCTAAGCCCTTTGGTGTTGATGTTGAAGGGGCTGGCAGGTTGTGTGGGCTCTTCAGCCTCACCCCATCCTGGGACCTTATTCCACTGACTGACTCTTCTCCCAGGAATCAGTCTGTGTCTGACAACATGACCAGTGCCTTTGGGGTAGAAGGATTCATGCCTTATGGTTTCACTGGGACCTTGGCCGGAGCCTCTACCTGTTTCTACGCCTTTGTCGGGTTTGACTGCATCGCTGCCACAGCTAAGAGAGGTGGGGAGAGATGCTGGTGGGACCTTCCTCTGCAGGCTGGGAGCCATAGCAGTGGTCTTCCCCACAGCCTGGGAGCTGTTCTATTGTTGGGCCAGTAATGGACACATTACCAACTCTGTGGGGCAGCTGCTCTCTCCTGTCCTTCATGCTCAGAGGAGGAGTTATGAGTCTATGTGCTATGACTGAGCTAATTGTGAAATAGAGGTTGCCCTATTGCCATGACCCTGGAGCACAGGAGGTCTAGTGATCCTTGCTCGAAGATCCTTGTGTCCCCTCTTATTGTGGGATAATCTGGTTTTAAGCTCAGCTTGTTCTCCCCAGGAGAAGAAGTGAAGGACCCACAGAGATCCAACCCCACAGGCATTGTCCTCTCCCTCCTCATCTGCTTCCTTGCATACTTGGGGATGTCATCTGCCCTCACTTGATGATGCCCTTCTACCTCCTGGACACCATGAGCCCACTGCCAGTAGCTTTTGAATACGTTGGCTGGAGCAGCGCAAAGCATGCTGTGGCTGTGGGATCACTGTGCGCCCTGACAGCCAGGTGAGGGGAGTCCTCTGAGGGGAGCTCTGTGGCTCAGAGCAGGGTTGCACTGGAGCTATCACACATAGAGGTGCTATTCTCAACCCCTGCCTTCTGCCTGCCTTGCTTGACCAAAATCCCTCAGTCCTTCCACACAAACCCTGTTGTTCACACCCTGGCATCTCCTGATCAAGAAGAGCAAACAAACCCCTTAGCATGTTGCTTTTAGCTCAAAGTTGGAGGAAATGGTCAGGTGTTTGGTGGCACCATGGCCACAGGGACAGGCTGGTGTGTCTCGGTGTGCATAGGACTCCTGCTGATGCTTGAACAGCTCTTCCCAATGCTGTGCCTCATCTGATGGTGAGGGATGTGCTGGTCTCATCAGCATGGTCTTGAGAAGGACTGTACAGAGGAATGGAACCTCTTTTGGGACCCAAGGAGGATCAAAAGGCAGGATGGTACCTCCTGGGTTCCTGCCCTCTTCTCCATGTCCTCCTCTTTTTGCAGCCTCCTGGGGTGCATGTTCCTCATGCCACGGATCCTGTATGCAATGGCTCAAGATGGGCTCCTCTTCACTCCTCTGGCCAAAGTTAGTCGCCGTCAGTGCCCAGTGATGGCAACGCTGGTGTCAGGAGGGGTGGCAGATGGGTGAGCAAGAAGGTTACCCCTTAACCTTGAGTAGGGCTTAGTAAATGTCCTCTTTGAGCAGGACAGCACAGACCCTATCCCTACCTTGCCAGGAGCTCTTTGAGCAGAATCTCCCCATGCAGTGGGAGGTCTCCTTGCTGTAGGTGAGGACCATTTGGCCTCAGTGCTGTCTCAGACACCAGTTTGTCCTCTTTGAGCTGCCAGGCACAAGTGACTGAAGCATCACCAACTCACTGAGATGCTTGAGTCCTGCTGCAATGGGTGTCAGGGGAACCTTAGTGGGCAGAGGGACAGCATGGCTGACATGGGCACCGCAGCAGTGATGCTGGCTCTCATGGGATGCTGGAACAACTTCTTGACTCTACAGCTCTCCTGGCTCTCCTCTTTGACCTGAAGGCCCTGGTTGACACAATGGCCATCAGCATTCTGCTGGCCTACTCACTGGTGGCTGCCTGTGTGCTGCTGCTGCGGTGAGGCTGCTGGGGATGGTGCTCACCCAGCATCTACAGTTGCCCGTGCCCTGGTGCATGATCACATAGCGCGACCTCCAACATCTGGTCCTCAGCTATCAGCCTGGACCATCTTGTCTGGCCACCCCGGCATCCCACCCCATGTTCCTCTGCCATGGTGGCCTGGGCTCTGACAGCTGTAGGTACACTAGGAATGATGGATGGGTTTTGTGGGGAGCTGGCATGGGTGAGACGGGACACTATTGCTGTAGCAGTGGGAACCAGCAGAGAGGACCTGCCTGGCTCCCTCCTGCCCTCTCCTGACTGCCCAGTGAGACCTTAGGAGTCCTCCTGCTCTTCCTCCCAGGCTACAGAATAAAGCTAAACCTGCCATGACAACCACCCAGCCCTGTCCCCTGGCTGTCTTTTGTCCCACCTCCCATGGCAGCTTTGAGTGCTGCATCCCAGGACAGGGATGGGCTCAGCTCTGCCTAAACAACTGCTGTGATCCTTCCACAGTTGCCCTAGTCTGTGCTGTGAGCTGGGGGAGCTCTGTAGGGCTATCATGCCTCCGGGACAGAGATTCCTGGTGCATCACTGCTCTGGCCCTGCCTCTGCTAGGGATCCTGGTGGCAGCTCTGCTCATCTAGAGGCAGCCTGAGTGCTGGGAGAGTGCATCCTTCATGGTGAGCACATGGCCTGACTCTTGGAGACCTTACCCAGGGAGAGGGACCTGGGAGATAGAGAGGAGGCAAGAGCCACAGCCTCATTGGGCAAGGGTTATATAGTGTCAAGGGGTGCTTCCTCTTTCTCCCTCTCAAATCCTGCAGCACCTTTTGCCCTGGTGCAGCATCTGTCAGCCAAACCACCCTCCATTAGCATCCCTCTCCAGCACAGGCTCAGCTCTCTGAGCCTCACAACCATGCTGGACTTCCGTTTGCTGCACGCAACTAGCCCAAGCAGCAAAGACCCCATTTCAGCTGTGGAACCCTGTGGGCCAGCCAGTGCCTGCAGGCAAAGGCATGACCCTGACACATCGTGCTGGGTCCCTGCAGGTCCCCTGCCTGCCTTTCCTGCCACTTCTCAGCATCACTGTCAAGACCATCCTGATGGCCCAGCTCAGTGCTGCCTGGCTGCGGTACCTGCTCTGGATGGCCATCGGTAAGTCCAGCCACCCTTTCGGTCCCTGAGCTGCTGACAACTTCTGTGGGTGAAGCATTGGTGTTTTGAGAGTCCATGGCATTAATTCTGGCTGCAGAGCAATGGTGGGTGGATAGGGGAGATGCTGAACTTTAATGTCAAAGGGTGGTGGGAGCACTCCATCCCAAAGGAGTGGGAACTTTGTGGCTGGGAGGGAGGGGAGGGAAGAGAGGACCCCCACCCCATACCCTATTCTGCCTATTCCTGGGTTTCCTTGTTTACTTTGGCTATGGGATCAAACATAGTGCAGAGAGCCACCAGCCCAAAGGAGCAGCCCCACGGGAGCCACTGGTGAATGTGGCCAAGGAGATGGCCCCAAAGCCCTGCAGGGCTGTGCGGTGCCCATCTGCTCCAGGACAATAAAAGGAACTTGTCTGGTCTCTGAGCACCTGGTTCTCCCCACCGTGTGCCTGAGGGTCAGAGAGGCCCCATCCTGGAGCTCCAGGAGCTGTTTACTCCTGAATCTGTTGAACCTCCCAAAGCAACCTGAATCATGGCAAGCCCCTGCTGGAGTTCTGTTTGGTGAGGATAAAGCACACAGGCGGTTTTGCTGCTGTTACTGGGCTGTGGAGTGTTTATGATGGCTTCCTGCAAAGCTCTCCCTGTCCCCTCAGTCACTCACAGCAGAGGCTTTTTGTGCTGCCTTGACCCTCCACACTGCCTCAGTACCCCAAGGCACACAGGGCTGGCATGCCTGACCCTATGTGGTCACCAAGGCACTGTGGGTGAATCTTTTTCTGAACCATTCTATTCGTCCTCCTTGGTTCCCAGCACTCCCCATTCCCAAACCAGGGCACAGTCCTCTGGGTCCCAGTTGTGATGTGCCTTCAGGAGAGTACCTGGTGCCTAGACCTTGTCAGCCCTCCCTTTGTCCAGGGCAGGCTTTGCACCCAGCCCCATGCCCCCTGCTTTGATGCTGCAGCACCTGGTGTACTCCCCCACCTCCCTGAGGTCACTTTGCAAAGCTGGACGCTGCCCCACCACCCTTCCCCTGAGTCAAAGGGGTGCATAGAGCAGTTGTTATCTTATGGGCACAAGCATTTCCCACTCTGGGCGCCCCATGGAGGTGATCAAGTCAGAGCTGGACCCTGCTGCATCACTGTTGACCTCATGGTTGCCTCATTCAGTTGGTATTTTCTGGAGAAGCACAAAGGATGGAAGTAGCTGTTGTTGTGGCCCTACCAGCTTGGGAGGGTGGAGGTCTGCCCTGTGCTGGGAGCCCATTGAAATGAATGAAAAGAGGGAAGGAGCAGGAAAAGGAGGAGGACTGGCAGTGGGGACTGTTTCTGGGGCACCCCCATTATGCTTGGTGATGCTCACTCCCACCCTCCCTGCCTTCCCCCTGCCCTGGGTGCAGAGTGCATGGCTTTGCTGTGAGGCACCTTGCACAGGTCTCCAAAACCACTGACACAGGATTCTGGAGGCTGCTGCTTCTTACAGACCTATAATGGTTACAGCCAGTAACACACTGGTGCACACACACACCCTAGGCTAAGCAGCCCTGTGGAGGGCACAGGCCAGTGATAGTCCCCAGAGCGGTGACCATCCCACCACACTCAGTGGAAAGTGCTTGTGTGCATCCAGCCCTGACCCACTGCCCTGCTGGCAGCATCTTTCCTGATGGGGATGAGCTGGCAGGGATGTGACCTGCTGGCAGCTGCTGCTGCGGCCTGTTCTCTCTGGAGAGGATCTTTTTCTCCCCACATGTGCACCTCTACCTGGCTTTGGAGGAGGAGGTGGGGCTGGTGGTGCTGCTGATGGGCAGCTTGGGGTCTGTGTGACAGTGAGTAGGGACGTGCCTGGGCTGCAGGAACCACCCCTGGGAGCTGAAGATGTGGAAGGTGATGGGGAAGGGAGTGAGTAGGTGGGAGCCTTGCCTCAGCCCCCTCCCCAGGGAGTGAGGCAGATCCCAGGCAGGGGAAGCCCTACTTTCACTGGGAATGGCAGGAGTGAGTGGCATCAGTGTGGGGTGGCTGGCCAGGGGGCCAGGCCCTGACATGGGACAGGCTGACACGGTCTATAGTGAGGGCAGTGCTGGAGGTGGCAGATAGACCCAGTTGCCACCCTGTGAGCTCCTCCGAGGCTCAGCCCAGGGCTTGCCCACCCACTTCCCAGAGTGCCAATTATTTTAACACCATCCTATCCTCAGTGCCCTCCTCATCCTCCTGGTGCTCATCCCCATCCTGTCTCGGTGACTTCCTCATCCTCTTTGCCTCATGCCTTGGGCAGCGCTGATACTGGTTATGCTCAAAGCCAAGCGCTGGGTTGGATCCAGGCCAATGCGCATCTACATGTCTGGCTGATCCCTAGAACCCCCTTTTCAGCCTCCCACCAGAGGAAGGGCTGGAGGGATGGAATGGTGGGGGGTGGCTGGGGTCCCTCCACAGCCCCACACGGGCTGGGGAAGGCAGGCACAAGTGTCCTGTGAAACCTCACCCTGATGGCTTGGCCAGTCTGGGGCTTCCCCCAGCACTGAGGGTACTGGTGAGAGCAGCCCTGGGCTCACACCCAGGGTGATAGCCCTGACAGCCCCCTGGGGCAGTGCATGGTGCTGATCAGGGTGGTGCTACGTGGTGATGAGGGACACTTCTCCAGCAGCGCTGGGGAAAGGGGAGCCGTCGGCACCATTGAGCACTCGGTACATCAACTCCTCCTTGTCGCGGTGAGCCTGCTCCCGCAGCTGCATCTCCTTCTCCAGTGCCCCGCGAGCGGTCAGCAGCTCCTCTGACAGCTGCCTGTGGGCAAACAGCACTGCTGGAGCCACTGGGTAGGGTTCCCATGAGCTCCCACCTCTCTCTTCAAAGCTGTTCTTCACTGCTCCTCCTACTGGAGATGCCACTGGGCATGTGGGACCAGAACTTACCTTGCCATGACCAAGTGGTTCTGTGTGCGCACTTGCAGGTCCTCATTCTCCTGTTGGAGACTCTTCACCTTCTCCTCCAGCAGAAGGTTCTTCTCCACCTGGAATGAGTGTGTGAAGGTGAGGAGGAAGCTGGAAATCACCCCTGAACCCCCCTGACACCCCATCATGGGGAGAACGATTGCTTGGTGGCTCTGCACCCATTTTCCCTCCCCACTCCACGAGAGGAGTTTGGCTCTATTCACCTTCACTTCAGCTGCTATTTCTGAACAGGATTCATGTGGGGAGAAGAGGCTTCAAGTTGCACTAGGGGATGTTTATATTGGAAATTTCTTCCCCAAAAGGGTGGCCAAGCCCTGGCACAGCTGCCCAGGGCAGTGGGGCATGTACCTGGGGGTATTTCAAATCTGTGGAGAGGTGGTGCTGAGGGATATGGTTCAGTGGTGACCTAGCACTGCTGGGTTAATGGTTGGACTTGGTCTTAAAAGGTTTTTCCAACCTAAAGGATTCTGTGATCTTATCATTCTTAGAGGTGAAAAGAAGAAAACCCACTGGTGACCCCTCCTCTTTCAACCCACCACAGTCTCCAGGTTCAGCAGCTTCTTATCCAGGCTGTGGATGTGCTCATTCTTCATCTCGATGACAAAGTGGAGGCTCTCCAGCTCCTGCTCCCAGAACGGGCTGGGGCTGCCATGCTCCTGTGAGGCACAGGGAGAGCAGGCAGCTGCAGTGGGGTGGGAACTCACCCCCCACCATGACCCCAGTGGGCCAGTGCCCATGTTTCATCCAACAGTTGTGTTCCAGGGACCCCAATAGCCCAAGCACCTCCCAGGGACAGGACTTTGTCTCTGCTTCAGCTGTCCTGTGCCTCCTTCCCCCTTGGCTCCAGCCCCCATCCCTTTCAGGGTCCATCAGAACTGTGGGCCAGAACCCTGGAGGCAGATCCCCTCCCCGATACCCCCCTGCACCTGAATGTGCTTCTTGTAATCTGTGCTCAGAAGAGACTCTTCCACTCGTTTCATCCTGTCCTGGAAGGACTTCAGCTGGGAATTCAGCTCCTGGATTTTCTCCTAGGGCAGCCAGAGAAGAAGCAGGGTGGGATTTCTTCTTGAGTGGGGGTGCTGCTACAGCACCCCAATAACCCTGGGGCTAGGAGAACCTAACTCACCCCCAGGCACAGCAGGGACTAAGGTGGCTACCAGGAAGCTTGGGGCACCATGGTGGAACCAGCAGATTGTCCTGAAGCCCTCCACAAGCACCCTCCCACCAGAGATTTCTCTCTGCAGGTACCTGTAAGGCCACGTGAGACCTGTGGTGGGACTCTGCCAGCAACAGCTTCTCCTGCTCATGTGCTCTCTGGAGCTCTGCAAGGAGGGCACAAGACAAGTGTCACTGGCATGGGGACATCAGAGCAGGAAGCACCACTTGAGACCCACAGTGCGGTGGAGCAGAAGGGCAGCAGCCACACATGAAGCCAGAGGGTTGCTGACAACGGGGGGTAGCAGGTGGGAGGGATGTGGGGACCCCTCTTCTTCTGGCACACACCTTGAAGTGTTTCCATGTGCTCTCTCCTGAGGACATCAAACTGCTCCTCCAGCTCAAAATCTTTTCCCTTTTCCACCTGGGAAGCAGAGAGTTGACAGACTCTATAGCCAGACCCGCTCCATTCTGGGCTTCTTAACCCCTTCCTTACCCCTTTATTCTCCCAAAAATGGGAGAGCCCAGCCCAGCATGTGCCAGGTCTGTGATCATTGCATGGAACATCCTGGCTGGCCGCACACTCCTGCTCAGCCACTGCGCCCAGCACCCCCCTTTTCCACTGACCTGGATGGTGCCTGCCTGTCTGGCATCCTGTAGCCACTCCTGCTCCTCCTGACCTTGGAGGAGTCTCCCACTCTCCAACCGCTCCTTCCCATCTTCAGGCAACTGGGTGGCACTGGCTACAACACAAATGTGACTGGAATGAAACTGGTTGCCTTCTGCTAACCTGGCTGCTTGGATTCCCTTGTCAGCCAAGCTGCCTGTATGGTGACCTGGGTTCAGCCCCTGTCTTCCCACGGGGAAAATGATAGAGGACATTTGGTCCATATCACTCGTGCAAATGAGCACTAACTGGGATGTTGGTCTCGGGTCCAGAGAGGACACTCCGTCTTAGGCTTCCAATACTAGAGGTGAGGATGGAATACCTTCATCCAGCATAGAGCAACGAGGATGATGAAGGAAGTGGAGCACCTCTCTTATGAGGAAAGGCTGAGGGAGCTGGGTCTCTAGTTTGGAGGAGACTGAGGGGTAACCTCATTAATGTCTATAAATATATGAGGGGTGGGTGTCAGGAGGATGGAGCCAGGCTCTTCTCAAGGTCATCTAGTGATAGGACAAGGGGCAATGGGTGTGAGCTGGAACATAGGAGATTCCATATAAATATCAGAAGGAACTTCTTCACAGTGAGGGTCTCTGAGTATTGGAACAGGCTGCCCGAGGAGTTGTGGAGTCTGCTCCTCTAGAGACGTTTAAAACCTGCCTGGATGTGTTCCTGTGTGACCTGGTCTAGGTGATCCTGCTGTGGACTAGATGATCTTTCAAGGTCTTTTCCAATCCCTAATGTTCTGTGATTCTGTGATCTAGTCTAATCCCCCTGCCGCAGCAGGATCACCTAGACCACGACGCATAGGAACATATCCAGGTGGGTTTTAAACATCTCCAAAGAAGGAGACTCCACAACTCCCTTAGGCAGCCCATTCCAGAGCTGTCACCTTCAATGTGAAGATGTTCCTTCTCATATTGACACGGAATCTCCTATGTTCCAGCTTACACCCATTTCCCCTTGTCCTATCATTGGATGCCACTGAGCAGAGCCTGGCTCCATCCCCCTGATACTTGCCATTTCCGTATTTGTAAACATTAATGGGGTCACCCCTCAGTCCCCTTTTTTCCAACCGAAAGAGACCCAGCTCCCTCAGCCTTTCCCCATCAGGGAGATGCTCCACTCCCTTCATCACCTTTGTGGCTCTGTGCTGGACTCTCTCCAGCAGTTCTGTGTCGTTCTTGAACTGAGGGGTTCAGAACTGGACACAACATTCCAGATGTGGTCTCACCAGGGCAGAGTAGAGGGGGAGGAGAACCTCTCTTGATCTACTAACCACCCCAATTCTCATCCACCCCACGATGCCATTTGGGCTTCTTGGCCACATTTTACAAAAGATTTTCAGACAGATATTTAGGTCACTCGAGGTAGCAGAGATATTTAATTGTGAGGCAAGGAGTTGTCATTCTTTCCCCTAAGTATTTCTCCTCTGCACTGGTGCTTTTTATCTCTAAACTTTCATCTCACTGATCCAAACTTTAAAACAGTTTGTGGGCTGGATTCAGGGTGAGCTTGTCTGCTCAGGGCACACATTATTCCCAAAGAGGGTAATTCTGCCTCTGGTTCTGTCTCATTCCAGTGGTGTACAAGACCTTTTTCAGAAAATCCTTTGTTAGTCATTTGTCTTTCGTTAGTTCTTGTTTTTAATTTCGAGTTTAAATCTGTTGCCTAACTGTAGGCAGTGGATTTTCCAGCAATATTAGATTTACTATTTCAATTAGCAAAATCTGTTTCCAAACTGAGTTTTTAAGCTTTCTTGTAGATATTGTAAAAGAACTCCACTATTCATGGCTGTTATTAGGGTGTTTATTGATTGGATTCCAGTCTCCAAGTCCTAGTTCCCTGCATTCATCCCAGTGACTCACATTTTGTTGCTAGACTCATGAAGTGTTTTATTACAGGAGCTGGAATAACAAACACCCACGCTCTGGCACATCTACTCCGGGCCTCACAGCTTTACTTTTCTGTTTGCTGCTACTTTCGCACATTTTTTTTTACCAGATTTCAGATGCTCGAGGCCTTGATAACATCATTATAGAAACGTTTAATCAAACCCACTGTTTACTCTGACAATGTTTGGCATCAGGAACAGCCATAACTCACTATAAACATTATGCTGGCAAGATTATGCATGTGAGATTTTTCAGTGGCTTTTAAATAATCTAAGTCATGTGGTATAACAAGAGAGTTAGATACACACTGTCATTCCTATTTATTCTATCATGACTGCTCCAGTACAGATGTGGTGATCTGCTAGAGAACAGCTCTGTGGACAAGGACCTTGGAATCCTGGTGTACAACAAGTTATCTGTGGGACACCACTGTGCCCTTGTGGCCAAGGAGCCAACAGTACCCTGGGGTGTATTAAGAGTCCAGCAGATTGAAGGAGGTTCTCCTCCCCCTCTACTCTGCCCTGGTGAGACCTCATCTGGAGTATTGTGTCCAGTTCTGGGCTCCCCAGTTCAAGAGGGACAGAGATCTGAATAAGAGAGCCCAGCAGAGGGCTATGAGGATGATAAAGGGATAGTAACAGCTGCCTTACAAGGAAAGGCTGAGAGACCTAGGGCTTCTTAGTCTGGAGAGGAGAAGACTGAGAAGGGATCTCATTATTGTCTATAAACACGTGAGGGATGAGTGTCAAGTAGGGAGCAATGACCTCTTTCCCCTTGTGCCCTGGGATAGGACAAGGGGCAATGGATTCCAACTTGAGCACAGGACATCCACCTCAGCATGAGGAAGAACTTCTTTACTGTAAGGGCAAGAGAGCATTGGAACAGGCTCCCCAGAGAGGCTGTGGAGTCTCCTTTTCCGGAGACTTTCCAGTCCGATCTGGATACATCTCTGAATGATCTTTCCTAGTTTTGCTCCTGCTCTGGCAGGGTGGTTGGACTTGATCTTTAGAGGTCCCTTCCAATCCCTAACCTTTAGTACACAAATATCTACAAATCGAAGAATCAGCAGACTCCTCCCAAAGTCTGATATAAACCAGTAACCACTCATGCATTCCCAAAGTAGGCAGAAGCCCCATTCTACAGATCAAAAGATGGAAAAGATGCCACAGATGTCAAAGAGATGTGCGGGTTCCAAACCTGTTTAGAATAATTCTTAGAATAAATGTTTGTCACAGGTTCGTAAGGTCAGAACTGGAGACTTCCATAACAGACCATTACATCTAAGTTGGAGAAATTTAGCAATATATTCAAGATTATTACACATCTGCTTTCTTAAAGGTTCGTAATGCCTGTTTACTGCCATATTAGAATAAAACACGATGCACAATAGTCTCTTCAAGTATAAATGTTGCTGTGCTCTTCACAACACTTTCTATCTTACTTAGCCAGGAAATTACTGGCAGTTTTCTTGGGATGTAAATTGGAAAACACTGATGAGCAACATGCAGACTTTACAATTGCTTCAATTACTCTCATAAACCCTTTCCTTTTTTAAAAAACATCAATACTACAAGATCGCTCAGGAAGCTTATTCCTTTCTGCCTTCTTTTTAATAGTATTCCACTTTTAATAGTATTCCGCATTAAATGGATGTTTAGCTATTTCCTTGGAAGCAAATCTATCTCTTGATGTACATGCTTCCTCCGCAGCTCCTGTGGAACATCAACAGTCAAGGCAAGAGACAAATGTTTTAAAAAGAAATTAAAAAGCAAAGTGTTTTTTCCCTTATAAGTAATAAAATCAAGAGTCACCTGTATATACCCATACATAAGAGTAGAACTGCTGAAATACTTCTCAGCCCCATTCACCAAGAAACACACGTTACACTTAGAACAGACACCGGATATTTGGGAGGCCCCAGTGACAGCACAGAAGGCCAATCGCATCCTGGGCTGCATGAGAAGAAGTGTGGTCAGCAGATTGAGAGAGGGGATTCTGCCCCTCTGCTCTGGTGTGACCTCACCTGAAGTCCTGCATCCAGCTCTGGAGCCCTCACTACAGGAAGGACAGGGTCCTGATGGAGCAGGTCCAGAGGAGGCCACGAAAATGATCAGGTAGCTAGAAACCCTCTGCTACAAGGACAGGCTGAGGGAGCTGGGGTTGTTCAGCCTGGAGAAGAGAAGGGTCTGGGGGCACCTGATCACAACCTTTCAGTCCTTGAAGGGGGCTATGAGAAGGCTGCAGAGGGACTGTTTATGAAGACTCAGAGTGATAGGAGGAGGGGCAATGGTTTCACATTAGAGAAGGACAGACTGAAACGTGCTTTTAGGAAGAAGTTCTTTAGCAGGAGAGGGGTTGAACACTGGAACAGGATGCCCAAGGAGGGAGTTGAGGCCCCATCCCTGGAGATCTTCAAGGTAAGGCTGGACAAGGCTCTGGGCAACCTGATCTAGTTGAGGATGTCCCTGCTTTCTGCAGGGGGGTTGGACTGGATGACCTTTGGAGGTCCTGTCCAACCCAGGCTATTCCACGATTCTGTGACAGTGTTTGCCTTTGCACAAAGGAAAACCAGAGGCAAGTACAGGAAGCAAAGGAATAGAACACCAGTGTCCCACATTTAACAGAGTGGATGCTGAATCCAGTGCAAAATATTTCTCAAAAAAAAAAAAAAAAAAATCAATGTGTGAACTTCTGCTCTGAAGTACAATCTTTGAATCTCAAAGAGAAAAAAAACCCACAAACTCATATCTGGAAGCACAGATTGTGAACTAGTTTCCCTACACATTGTCACTAGATGGCATCTTGTCATCACACTTTAAATCTCAGCCTTCCTCACCGCAGTTGCTCCCCAGTCACAGAAAATATTAAATAGTGTCCTGATGCGATTCCAGTTTACAATAATGTGTAAAAATTCTGGGTTTAAAGTTGTGCAATACCTACTGTCCTACTAGAAGTCACCTCAAAAAATGGTAGAAAAATTTGGTATATTACATATATAATTACATCTGTGTGCATAACTATAAATATATGTAACAATACATCAAAAAATGTGTATAATTATATCTAAAATATGCATACAATTATTATACATAACATACAATACATAAAATATATATGTGTATCTATATGTAAAATACATGTATAATTATGTTTGGGGGACAGAGGGGTTCTCCATTTTATTTTTCTATTCCATCAGGATTCTCAACAGTTATTATTGTTGCTTTTCTGAAGCTTTTTTCCTAGTTTTGATTTGGTTGGGTTTTTAATTCTCTAGAAACATGAGAATGCAAAATGAAAATCAAAGAAAATATTAATAGAACTGTAACTACTTTAAGTCCATTTACTTTGATTGACACTGAAACCAAACAGTAAGTTTGATGAACACTGATTCACTCAATTCTAAGAGAACAACAAAAAGCATCCAAAGGAGCAGTGTGCAAGTCTCACTATACAGCCAGACAGTTGTGTTTGATGGGGACCTATACAGTAGTTAAAATTTTGCTCCTGACTGAAAAACCAAGCAAAAGATTCAAGAAGAAAAACTGGGCTAAGTTGTATTAAGGAAAGCTCTGCACAACTGCTTAAGAACTGTGTATTCTTATTACAGCTTCTTGCATCCCATCTATGTGAGCACACTCCATCCCACAAGCTATTTACTATTGCTAGCAGTGAAAAACATCAACTTCTATATAGACTTCATACAACTTCCACAAAGACATAGCCCAGTCCTACTTTTTCTTAATCTGTTCACTCATTCTTAGCTTGTGAGAATTATCAACTCCTTCCTGAAAAGCCTATAAATTCCAGTATTTAGAAACACCAAAAATGGAGTATTACTGACAGCAGCAAAGGAGCTTGTTTTTCTCCTTGTAGTCAGAGAATCACAGAGTGGTAGGGGTTGGAAGGGACCTGTGGACATCATCTAGTCCAACCCCCCTGATGGAGCAGGATCCCCTAAGCAGATTACACAGGAACAGTCAGGTTTGGGATGTCTCCAGAGTAGGAAACTCCACCTCCTCTCTGGGCAGCCTCAGCCATGGCTCTCCTACCCTCAAACTTGCTTATGACTCTGCAATTCCCTTTAAGAGAACACAACAACAGCTTCTATGGACCTTTGTACTCAACAGCAACCAGACCTCATGATGCAAAACTTGACAAAATATGAAGATTTTTACACAGTTGTTTGGGTTTTCTTAATTTGTCAGAAGTTAGATCAGTTCTACTGTATCACTGGAGATATCTACACAATATATTGCTCCATCTTCTCTGCACAGAAGACTCTCCCTTTCTGCCCAACCATGTTATCCACAATGATGTTTAAAGAGGAATTGTTCTTTCAGTTCTGTTCTTGTTGCTGGTAGTGACAGATTTATTTTTATTTTTTAAGCATGCTGGTGCTTAGAAACATTCCATTCAACAGAATTCTAAATACTAGAGAAAAACACTGCTTTTGCAAGCCTTTACATCCAGCTAATAGATGTCTCTCCTGAAGCAGGAGCAGAGATAACTTCAGGTACCCAGCACATTTCTATTCAGATCACAGGCAGCGATTCTTACAGCAATTCTATTTCTCAGGAAAAATCATTATTGTCCCTACTGAATTACCCTGAAGAATCCTATTTTACGCCAAGTTCCTTTTCTCAACATCTCTTGATTAAAAACAGGACATGATATTTGTTACCAGTATCAATATATAGACAAGACTTTAAGAAACAGGGGAGGGAGAGACATTTCACAAAAGTTAATAATTTAAATAAACAGGAATGGGATTTTAAGGCAGTCTGGGAGAGTAAAATGAAAAGGCAGATAAAGAGTCCAGCGCATAGAGGAGGTTCTAAGAAAGGAGATAAAAAGAGCGGAATCTGACCCAAATACAGCCCCCAGGTTCTGGTAGCTTGTCGTTTGCCAACTTCCTAAAGCTTCCCAAAAGTAATCGCTGTAGTTAGATTTTTCTCAGCTCCACAGGTATAACTGAGAGCCTGATGAGATTTAGGAATAAAAGAAAGGTTTTAAAAGGCACAATCACTCAGCTTAATGAAAACATCTTGAATTATTTAACAAACAATCTATTAAACACCCATATCTATCCAGAAACATGAGGTTTGATAGATCTGATTCACCAGTGAGTTCCCACTGCAGTTTTATATCACTGAAACTCCAGCCATTTCAATAAAACCTCAATTATGTAAGACAGCAGTAAATCCAGTCTATGAATTTCTGCTGCATTAGACTTTCATTTGGGAGCTGTCAAAGTGCAGGAAAAGCAGCCAACAATTGTTTTTTTAAAAAAATACCTGGAAATAAGCCTTTCAGGCTCTGGAACTGGGGCATTCTTCAATAATTCATTCTCAGATCCATTTGAATTCTCATCTGTCAACTTCCCTTTTATTACCAGATTGTTCTATAAGCAATGATCTGGCAACACATTTGAAAAATCTATGTATTCCTTCTCATCCATCACAACAAACAATTTTCCAAGCAACAACAGAGACGGTCTAATTTCAAGAGAAATAAGCTCAACTCTTAACTCATTATTTTTTATGCCATGGTTGCGTGGCATCAGAAATATGGAAAACAGAAAAGCTTTTCTCTTCCCATCAAGACCCTGTTCCATAGGTCAAAACACACAGCTAAACCTGCCCGCAGAACTCTTCCTCTCTCTCAAAATTTTTTTTAAAAAAGCAATAATTAAAGGTCTACCTCACTGAGGTTTAAGCAAGACAACTGATATTATGTGGTTTAAAATTTGAGGACACTTGCAGGCAAAGCAAAACCAAGGATTCAACCGTAACGTTAAAAGAGTAATTAGAAGTTCCAGGTCGAGTTTGAACCAATAAATTCTGTAAAGCCCTCAGTCCCCTTCCCTCCCTCTTTTTTTTTTTTAAGAGGGAGCTTTTCAGTATAAAACACCAAGTGTTCACAGAAACTTGTTCTGCACTTGTTAACAGACTGCCTTCCAGTCTAGAAAATACATTCAGCTGGAAAAACCATCACATTGGTCTTCCAAACCAGCAAAAAACCACCACAAAACCTCAAATATACATAGAGGAACGTCACATCAGGTACGGGCCTCACCCAAGCAGAAGCAGCCAGAAGGCCCCATGGCCCAGCACTAGTGTTTTAGAGAGATAAAAAAACATTAATGGAACTTGACTGCAATGAATGCCTCTGATCAGTTTAACTCGCTTTGGTAAGAGGAACCTTTACTAGATTCAAGTATTAAAGAGCATTAAAGCAAATGCAGTCACTTCAGAAGCAGGAAGGTGTCCCAGGCAAAAACTGGCTCCGATGACAGTCAACAAACCATTTAAAGGAACTAAACTCAGTTTCAGAATCCAATGTATTCAGCAAAAAGCTTCTACTTACTGGACCTTGAGGACTGTTCTCGGAACTGGAAACCAGAGTCATAACATCAGATTTATAGTCCTGAAAAGAGGGGAGGAATCAAATTAAATCGCATAGTTTGTACACTACATAACAGGAATAAAAGATCAACACCGAGCACCACTGTAACAATGCTCAGAGGAGCCATTAGCGAAACATTTGATTACTGGGATTTTCATTGCCGTTCATCTTGTGCATTAGACCCTCTTTACCAAATTACACACTTTCTTGGGTTTATTATAACGATCCCCAAGAAGGCTGGCATGTAAATGGTCTTATTAGAGTTATTAGTTATTAGAATTATTAGAGTTTTTAGTCTTATTAGTCTTATTAGTC